>JBAFWW010026179.1:0-21088 GCA_036873685.1 Agapornis canus
CTCCTTTGTCTAGTTGTGTATCAGGTCTCCTTAAAAAGGCTGTTTTCAGAGGCTCTTTTCTGTACTATCTTTCCCCTGTGAGCAATCCTTTCAGAAGGAAAGGAGAATGAAACATCATCACAAGACTTGAGATTTAACACTCGAGCTGTTTATTTCTGCTGAAGTGAAACCAGCAGATTTCTAGGTCTGTATTTCAACTGGTGCATCTCATTAACATCCTGGGGGAGCAATGTTGAAAATTCAGTATCCACCTCAGTTAAAAGGGTCCACCACTTGTCCTTTCCAAAGCCGACAGAAGGTCAAGTCCTTCTGTTAAGCAGTGTAGATAAGTTCCTGAACTGACTTGTTTTGTTTCTCATAAAAGATACAAGGAATAGCTCGGTTGATATTTTTTATCATTATTTATTAAAGTCTGTTCTCAGCCTTGAAAGAACAGGCAAAGCTTCAAACTACACTTGTGTTTGGTGATGACTAAGTCTGTACAAGAGGTTCTCAAACAATTCTAAAGAGCCAAGATGGATAACTGGGCAACTTCCTATCAGCTAAAGGTTGCTGTTGTCATTTTTATGGTGGCATATTGAAAGGCTAATTTGAAAACTCAGAAGGCATTTCTGAACTTCAAAACTTTACCAATTTGGCTTAACTGGAAAAGCAAATGAGAGGTGTAGACTTGATGGTAATGCATGTTAAAAGGGGCTGCCATGCCTTTTTACAGTTCTTTTTGCTTGGTGTGGAAAAATAAAGGAGAGTAGAGAGCAATTCATTGAGAAAATAAAGTGGTAGGATCAGAGGAGAGATAGCTGCCTTTCATGGAACTTTGTAAATAAAGAGAAGAGTATAGGACAGCAAACAGAAAATGGTCTTGGTTAAACAGTCTGGAAAAGGGTCTGATAAATGGCCAGCATGTGCGCAGGCATAGGAAATAAGCTTCAGGAGGAGTGGGAAAAGTGATGTAGAGGCTACCATGTACAGTATCTCGTTGCTGGGTGAGCTCTGTGTTGAAGCCTGGAGCAGAAGCAAGCTTGGGCTGATCTTCTGAAGGTGCTGCTCCCTGGCAATTAAGCCTGCTTTGGGAAGTCAATTAGTGAATCACAGGTTTGGGAGCTGTGCAGTCCAAAGGCGAAGATCCTAAGTCTGTTTGAGGGGAAGCACTGTGTGGAGAAAGGAGTTGGATTAAGTTTGTGTTTTGTTCTTAAAAACAAAAACAACAAAAGCAGTTCTTGTTTTATTGGGAGGTTTCTTTGTCTGTAAGTAAAGGACTTTTTTTGGCTTGAAGGCAAAATTGTTCAGTTGCTCTAAAGGCACATTACTTCTGGCAAGTCAGCTTCACCATAGCAGAAGTTTTAAGAAAAAAATTTGAAATATTGTGATTTCACAAGCTAAGCCCTGCTTAGAGTAAGACATTCTATTGTGTTTCAGAAGGCAAACAAAAATCTGCAGATGGGAAGCAGAATTATTTGAAAGTGAAAAAAAAACCATAGGAAAGATTTGTAGTTTGGGGGGAAGACAAGCGTATGAGAAAGTTTGGTGCCAGTTGTTCTAATGCTTTTCTTACATAAGTCATTAGTGTGATTCTGTTTGTCTTACAGCCTAAGAACAAGGTGATTAGCAAATGAAATAGAAAGGAAATATGTAAAAGTCATTAGCAAAAGGAGAAAGGGAACATTACTTCTTACATAACATATAATTAACCTATGAAATTCACTGCCAGCCTGTACTGTTGAGGTCAAAACCAGAACAGAATTCAAAAATTATTAGAAATACATTTGCATAATGAGAAAATCCACAATTCTATTGTAGGATTTTCTGTAGGTTTAAAAAGAAAGATCTCTGGGAGTATTGCCAGCTAGTACATGGTTGTGAAAGGCTGGGGTAGAGAACTGCGTGATAAACAGGTTGTATAATTATCTGGCATTACTTGCGTTTAGGCATAATGTAAGCTTGACTTGCCTTCTTTATATTCCCCTTTGAGAGCTCATCTCGCTCTCTCCTGGCTATAGAAGGAGCTTGGGGTAAGCCCCGGAGAGCCCCACTGAGGCATCAAGACTAACTACCTCCTTCCCAGGGTGATAGGTGGTGACAGGCTTTTTTTTCTGTGGTTTTGTAATAACTTGCAGTATGAAAGGAGTTAATAGTATCCACTAATTGTTAAGGCCTGGGAATTTGTGTTTTGAATCAGGACTGGGTCGAGTATGTACTGTGCATCCCAGTACTTCAAGTGATGCCTTCTGCAGGCACATTTTTAAAATGTTTTGTTCATTCTTCTTCGTAGATTACTTATTGCTTCATAGGTACAGATTTGAGTTCGAGTGTCACATAAATACACGGTTCCTTATATTCATGTTAACGTGATTTTTATTTGGGAAGAGAGGGTATTAAGTTTGTTCTTCAGAATAACTATAATCTCTTGAGCAGTAAAAAGCTTGTTAATTCTCATGCAGATAATCCTCAGTCTCTTAAACAGACTGGCTTCACAACAAAAATAACTGCTTAAGTGGGGATGATTGTAACTTTTGTTTGGGCCAATAAAGTATGCCTAAAATCCAAATGTACAGATAACTGCAAATCGTTTAGGAAGTTTTTGTTATTACCAAAAAGTCAGTCTTTCAATTAAAAACAAGAAGAACAAATATTTTTTTAGCATTCCAAAGCAAAGAGTTCTAAAAAACTCGGAAATGAAGTTTGGAAGAGGAAAACTATAGCCAAGAATGAAAAATTAAAACCACAAAACCCAGTAATGGGTTATGACTGCACAGAGCTATCAGAACAGTCAATAGAGGCAAGACAGTTCAGTAAATATTTTTGTTCTGTGCTTGGGAAAAAGGCAGATACAAGGTTTCCATCATGGGACAAATGATAACACGCTTTTAGTTTTCACAATTATCAAGGAGAAAGTTATACAGAAGTTAAATTTGGCATTTTTAAGTCAGAGGCCTGAAAACCACATATCCATGAGCTCTGAAAGAGCAGGCCAGAGAATTGCTGTTTATTGTTCATACAGGTTATTTCATTTTTATAGTTCTTGGAAAACAGAAAAAGTTCTGGAGGACTTGAAAAGCACTGTGGGGCTGCTTTCTGAGAAACAGATTTAATCCTCTCAGTGACATTAGACTTAAGCAAAATGATAGAATTATTGAGGTAACTAATTTAATAAATGTCAAAGATGGTAATTAAAGATCATTATCTTCCTGGTTCTCAGAACGTAAGTTTTATCGTGTTAACTTTAATATTCTTGATGTGGTTGAGAGTTTGTGTAATAGAGTTAAAATTAATACGGCTATGTAACACAGTTGGCTTTAAACTTGCATAGTGTCTTTTTTTAGTCAGCTGGGATGATGCAATGTCAATGCAGTACCTATGAAGTACATAGCAGCTACCTGATGAGTTTCATGTAGTTGTAAATATTTCAGTAATATTGCCTTGGAATCAGATTTTGGTCTTTCTTACTTAGGTTTTGATAGTGCTGTAGGACTCCAAGAGGGGAATCTCTAAGGCTGGAGCAGCTGGAGTCCATCTTCCAGTGGCAAAGGGACATCCCAGCTGCAGAGTAAGCTACTGGGTTGTCCATGCAGTGAAAATAGTAAACTCAGGAGAAGTATGAAGGAATCATCTCAGGCTAAGCCATCAGTCTCCATTTGTCAAGAAATCCCTTGGTAACATTAAATTACTTGTGTTAATATTTGCTAAAAGCACAGACTGAGGAGTGAATGGTCTATAATGAAGAGGACAAATATTACTGGAGAGCAAAATGGGTCACACCTCTGCTTCTCTTTTAACTGCATGGTTTGGAGTGGCCAGAGGAGAAGTTACTTTCTAAGACTGAATGCTGTAAACTGTTTAGAGACAGTTTTTGGAATGTATCCTACAAAGCAGTAAAATGGAAAACTAAAGGGGTATTTTAGTGAATCTGATAATTGCTTATTCAAAGAGCTCCCATAGTTACATGAAATCAAGGCACCTGTTTTATCTATAGTTGCTTAATAAGCACAGATGGCAGTTTGAGTTTGGTCCTCATGGTAAAGCAGTTGCATGACTTACTGTTTTTACCCATGGATCAGACTGTAGTGGATGGAGAGCTGCAGCTTTCACTCAGGACAATGCTAGACATCAGTGTGGACCCCTGTCCTTTCCTTTTTGAGGCTGACAGCTGCTCCTGCCTTCTTTTCCCACTCTGCAGGTGTAAAGGATGTTCTGTTTGCTCAGTCTGTGAAAAGCCAGTTCCTTCTGGAAAGTCAGTTTAAATGAATCTATCTATTAAATGAATCTATTTCCTCTATCATGGCATTGTAGATTACTGGGCATCCGGTTTCATTCGGGGACTTAATTCACACTGTTTTTTCTTGAGCGTTGCATCTGTTGCCTCTTTCAGCCAGTATGAAATTCTCTCACAAAAAAAATACACTCATGAAACAGAGATATGTGAAGTTTTCCTCACAGTTGCTGTGGTCCAAAAGGGTCTTCCCCTTCCTTGCACTGGCTGTAGCTCTGTATTTCCAGAGGTGAGTGGCTGGCCATGGACATTCATGCCATTTCAGGTGCCAGAACCAAATCTTTTAAGTACTTCTGTGGTGAGGCTTTGTTTTCTAATTTCTGTTCTGTTTTGTACACTATTAATTACAGCGTTATTTTTTAATAGCTCTCTTGCATTGTTATTAATAGTAAGTCATTCTGATTCATAGTAAAAAAAAAGAGTGAAACTGGTCTGCTAAAGACAACTTTAAATACTCTGCCCATCTGTTTCCTGTGCCACTTGAATTTTGAGCATTTTTCTCAGCTTTGCTTTTCTTTGGCCCCTTTCCCCTCTCGAAATTTCCACACAGGGTTTTAGTAACTTTAATAGGAAACTGTGGCATACATTTGGTAGTATCAGCTTCAAGTGCTGGGTTTGAGATATCTTTGTTCATCTGATCTTTTCCTCTCGACTGTCTGCCTTCTTCTCCATCTGCTTTGCTTTTTGAGTCCTGTTTCTCTAAGCATACAGGAGTTTCTCCTTCCTCTGTAGCTCCCCTTCTGTGAAGACCCCTCATGCCCTGGCTTCACAGGGCTTTTGCTGTGGTAATTATCTTCTTGTGACTAAGGTAGCTTAAGTTATGCTAATTCGGAGCAATGTCCCTCTTTCATCAGGTTGTCTTTCTCATCTTTCTTGGCTCAGAAGGCATCTGAGAACTGTTTATCAATGCAGACTGAATTTTGTTGAAGTTCTCTTTGATTTTTAATACTTTATGTTTGCTTTTCTAGATTTTATTTCTCAGTTTGGTAATGCAAAAATTACAGTTTTTTCTAATGCCTACTATTCAGATTGTAGTTTCACTGTGTATAAATTTGTATAACTGTGGTCAATAAATTTCTTTTGCTGATGGTGATTTTATTTCACGGTGTTCATGGGAGGGAGGGGGTTATCTTTGCAAGAATGGCATCAAACATTAAGCATTGGCCAGTGAATTGTTTGTGAAGTTGGATTATGCCTAAGCAAAACTTCTGGATTGTTTTCTGTTTCTTTGAAGTTGCAGTCTCTTCTGGCATTAGGCTTAACCTAGCACAGGGACTAAGCTGTGTTTGGGTTTGACAGGTGTGCTTTGGAGACAGTTACTAAATATGTCTGTCTGTACTGCTCTGATCTGCTGTCAGGGAAGAGCAATCTATGAGTTAGAAAGCTGGTGTAAGCTCTGAACTGAATGACTGACTTGTTTGTTGTGGTGAGCACAGGTTTCTCAGGATGCTCATCTTTGCTGCAGTTTGGGGTACCTGAGGTGGCTGCTCATTTTCGTTAAAGTGTCAGTCAGTCTCATCTGATCTCGCACCCCAAGTCCATCTTACTCACGGCTTGTGATAGCTTGATTTGAAGCAGTGGTCTCACATGCCAGCATCCAGCTCTCCAGTGTTCCTCAGTGCCAAACAAGCTCTATTGCTGGGAGTTTCATCTAATGTAAGCCAGATGTGTTTTCTGCTGAAGACTTGTTACCAGAACAACTTTTCTGTAACTGGTGAATTGTACAAAGATACATGACTACATTATGCATTAGAAATACCCCATTTTGTGGGATGTTGAGGTGAGGTAACAGCAGCTGGTGAATCAAGTGAGGTTGGAAGAGGGATTTGAATAGCATTTAGCGGGAAGAATTTTGGAGTAGGTGAGTAGTTTTTAACAAAAATGTAAGGGATGGCTTTGTTAATACACACTTTAATGGTGGCAGCAGCTGGATATTGAATACAGACTAAGCTTAGAATGTGGATTTTTCAAGTTGGCCATTATAGGAAAGCTCACACATATGGTGGGCTATCCACATCTGGAAATCCCCATAGAAAGCCTGCAAATACAACAGGCAAGATTCTCATTCAGACACGCCTCTGGGTGCTGACACAGCAACTTGTTCAGAGTAGGTCTTTTCCTCTGTTGCTCAAGCAAATGGCTTATGCAGCAGTGGCTCCTCCTGGCTTTGAAATGTTAAGTCAAGAGAAGGGTAGGTGGTTGTTCAATTTAGTGTCATTAGTGTAGTTGCAGTTGGTTTTGTGACTAAGCATTTTTTTAGCTGAAGCATTGTCATTTTCTGACTGTGCTCTGCCACAGTGCTGTGCACAGCATTACCAGACTGTGTTATCTCAACTGCTGTGAATTGATACCCACCAGCCAGCGCTGACCTAGAAAGGTTCTTTGCTGTTCCTACTTGAAAACTGCTTTTTTTCTGTTAGATTTTGTTGAATGAGTCATACTTGCTTATATTTAAAATGGCTATATTTTTAACGCATAGTGGTGATGTTGCAGATTTGGCAGGAGAGTGAGAATTATTTTGAATAATATCAAATTATACACTGGGAATTCTTGATTAAAATATATGAGCTTTATTTGCATCTTGAATTATGGCTTCTCCTTATACATCAGTATTTTGCAGAAGAAATGACACTAATATGTATTTATTTTATTTGTCAAGAATTGACAGAGGCAGCTCTTTTTTCCTTTTAGGAATCTGGGTAAAAATGGCTTATCTAACAGTAGTATTCTATTGGATAAATGCCCACCTCCACGACCACCGCCTCCACCATACCCTCCCTTGCCAAAGGACAAGCTGAATCCACCTACACCTAGTATTTATGTAAGTAAATCTCATGGTAGAAGTACATTGCTGAATGCCTTTTGTAAGTGTGTGGATATCTGAATTACATACCTGAAAAAATACATCCCTGAAAAACAGCTTCAGAAATTTTTGAGGGTTTGTTAATACTTAAAATATTGGCGGAATAAGCAAGACAAGTCATAAGATACAACGCACAGTGTTTCAAATACGTATGTACTTCTTTTGCAGTGACACTTTGGGTATAAATGAACAAGTAATTATACCCTCCTAATGATTTCCTTTAAAATATAGTAAAAAAAAAATTAGTTGGGGTGATATTAAGAACAAAACATCTTTAGGGAAAGGTAGATTTTAGCTGCATAGTGTTTTCTTATGCAACGATTAAAACTTCTGTTCTAACATTAACGTTTCATGATATCTTTATGAAGAGTTTGAGCTAACTTCCTTAGTAACAGATGTCCACTTTTTTGAAAACAGAAGAATAAATTACAGTATGTCTGTAGAGCCAGCAAGAAAACCTCAGGTTAGTTTGGTCATCTCAAATTGAGGACTAGAAGCAGTTGGCACTTCAGTTTGATAATACACAAGCAGTATGCCTGAGATGAGAGCTACATGAAATTGGAAGCAGTTGTGCGCAGAGGCGTAGGAAAATCAACGCAATCTTTCTTTTTAACATGAGATACACTGTAAGAGTAGTCTTTTTAATTACACTGCTTCTTGTATACGTTATCTTTAGAGTTAGCTTTTTTAACTTCTTAGAAGAAAGTATATTATCTTGCTCTTCAAAGAATTCTGTAGATTTAGGGAATGTCCAAGAATACTATAAGATAAGGAAAAAAACTGCAGGAAACCTAAGTTGCAAAAGCCAAAGTAATGTAGGAATAATTCATGCCAAGAAATAAATTGTAGTAACAAATTAATTTCAGGAGTGAACCCAGCTTTTAGCCCGGAAGGGGATGTATGATGTAGTTGTTCATTCCTTACGAATGCAGGAAAATGGAGAACGTTCCTGTCTTCTTCTCTTCTTCCTGTTGTTTTTTCTTTTTTTTCTGTTTTCCTTATTTTACAAATAAGGAGTCTAAATTCATCTGACATCTAATATTCCATTGCAATTTTACAGTTGGAAAATAAACGAGATGCTTTCTTTCCACCTTTACATCAATTTTGTACAAATCCAAACAACCCTGTTACTGTAATACGTGGCCTTGCTGGAGCGCTTAAATTAGGTAAGTTTAGTTTTTATGGGTTTTTTACTTCAGGAAAAAAAAAAAAAAGCTTTTTCAAAGGAAGTTTCATGTCTTAAAGGTGGATGTTTTATTTCTGTGATAATGTATTACTTGTGCATTCCATGTAATTAGGGTAATGTGTCATTTCTTAGTTTGCTGGTGTTTCTAATCTTAATCATCTCAAAAGCCTCCAAAATCCAGCAGATTTTGTTGAGCACAGATTGGAGCTGAGCTATGGACGTGGAAGTTTGCAGATAGCCTTTTTTTCCATTGAAAGCTATGACTACATGTCTTTGTGCTTAGATTTAATGATCTATAATCTGACTGTGTACAATGTTTTGAGCTCTGAGATAGAGGAGTTATCACTGCAGTAGGAAATGTGTTATCTGATGGAAGGGCATTCATACAACTCAGGTCTAAAAAATACTTTATTTGTAATAGATCATCTAAAAGTTGTTTTGCAGATTTGTTTACCACAAGGCATGTAAAATGTTTCTTGAAATATAGTCGATACAGTAGCTGCCAAGTTTTTTTCTAAGCTTTAACTGTTGTGTGCAGGAAAGCTTTTTGAGTATTAACCATGAGTGTTAATTATTAACCTACAGGTAGGCTGTGTTATGAAGGCTGGGATGGTTTAAACCTTCTGATAACTTTAAGTATTAATTTTCTTTCTTCTATTTTATTTAAACTGTCATTTATTATTTCCTTTTTATTAGACCTAGGACTCTTCTCTACAAAGACATTGGTAGAAGCAAATAACGAACACATAGTAGAAGTAAGAACACAGCTACTGCAGCCAGCAGATGAAAACTGGGACCCCACTGGAACAAAGAAAATCTGGCGTTGTGAAAGCAGTAGATCACATACAACAATTGCTAAATATGCACAGTACCAGGCCTCCTCATTCCAGGAGTCTTTAAGGGTAAGGCCATTGTTATTATTTAAGTTTTAATTTACAAACTGTATACTAAGTCTGGAACCATTGAAAACAAGTCGAATCTGTTCAGGAAAAACAGACATTTCCATTAGCATGAATAGCATGGGTAAATTAACAAAATCTGTTTTGAATAGAGGGTCAAATAGTATAGAGTGTTCCTCACAAATGCTTAATGTAAAACTTCTTTTTTTCAGTGTAAGACTTCTAGCTGTTACATACTTTAAAAGCTTCTATGCTTAAACTTTTGTATAATACTGTCAATATCCGTATTAAATAGTGAGAATCTAAGTTGGCTTTTGTTTGTTTGTTTGTTTCCAAAACAACTTGTATTGCTTCTAATTTCATGATCTCAAATCAGGTAAATCAGATTTCCTTGTGCTTCATAGTATCCTGAATTAACTTGGAGGTGGCTTACTAGAAGCTTGCACTCAACACTTGTCTTTGTTTCCAAACATAACCATTTCTATTTAGTTTAAAAGTTGTTAGACTTATGTGAAAGAGTGAAATACTTGAAATATTACTTCATTACTTTTTAATATTTTTGCTGAAGTTAGTGAGCACCTTATTGGAATTAGCTGTGGGCATTTCTCAGAAGCTTAAGTTACCTGGTTTTAGGCTATGGTGGAACTAAGACAAAAAGATATTCTAGTTGTTAATTAGAAAATGGGGAAAACCCCAATGTGGGGAATTGTCTGTTGTGGTTTTCACTTCCATTGCACAGAAGCAGCAGTGGTTTCAGTAAGAAAGGACAGAGAAATTCTGAATTTAAACTTCATGCATTGGAGAAAAAGATTAGAAATGAAGAAAATAATCGGTTGTTGAAGAGAAGGGGAGGTAGTTACTAGGTTTTGAGTGAGACTGATACAGGATGACATTGGTCATTATTGGTTATTGGGAATAACATTGGGAAGTTGTGGGGTGCACTGAAGTAATCAAGAGCTTGGGACATAAATGGGCTTTTTGTTCCTTTGCAGTCGTCATAAGTTTAAGTGGGATATCGACTAAAGTTTTCTGGTGCCTCTTGAACAGTTGCACCAATATAGTTCTCTTGTACATTGTTCCAGAGCATTACTTCTCTGGAACATTATATACAAGTTTGATAATGTACTCGACTGATCACATTCCAGCTTGTCAGCAGGAAAGTCTCAGCTTTGGATTTGCACCAAGAAGTGAGCTGCAGTATTTTCTGATTTCTTTTTTTCTCTGTTACAAATTAGTGTTAAAAATGCCATATATAAAATAACTTCCAGAATTATTATTTTCATTTTTCCCTTGCAAGTGCGAAAGAAAATGTACAATGTGCATTTGTCGTTTGTCTAACACTGCTTTTGCCTGTCCTTAGGTGACTTTTCACAGTGTTCAAATGAAAGCTTTGTTTCTTCTTTCTACAGACACAATCCTCTTGGCTTGCCCTAAGTGATCCTTTTTTTTGTCTCATTCCTCTGACAACTGTTACCTTGCTTTTCTGACATGTCTTGCAGTATTTGATAAATCCGTCATCGCTAGGTTCCTTTTTGTTTTTCTTTGTCCTTCATTCAAAGGATGAATAGGACTTTCTCAGGTACATAGGGCACTTTGAGATTTAACAGCAATCCCATTCAAAACCCTAGATCTTTGGATAGCCTCCAGGCAGTTCATTCCTTCTTTTTGTCTTATTCTTTTTCCTTCTATATACTTGCCAAATAAAAGGAGTCTTTAGAATAGGGTTTTGAGTGCACTTGGCTCAAAAGATCAAGTGACATCATTCAGTATTGGTTAGATTTATTTTTTCACTAGTCATGGTCCTAAATGCAGTGCTAAAATAGCATATGGCTATGAAAAATTCAAAAGATCTTAATAATGGATTTTATAAAACTGATTTTATAAATATTAGTCATCCTAGTTTCCTGTTGGGATACCTGCTTGACTTTGCTGGAAAGTAAATGTTCTAGTCTGAAAAAGTTAACAGAATGCCTTAAGATTGGATTCATGTTCTCCTGCATAGTGATGCAAAGCAATGCACTTATTTGGACCTGTAATGAAGGCTAATAGAAATATTTACAGTGTAGACATTTTCTGTTGTCCTGGCCTTAGCTTCACTGAATTTGCACCCATTCAGAATTTCTTGCAGTGGCTTTTGACTAATAGCTGTTTTCTTTCTCAACAGTAATAATGACATAAAAGCTCAGATACAGATATTTTAAAGATTGTACCAGCATGTTGAAAGAAAAGTACTCAATACCTGTATACTTTATGTATCTATACATATCCTTGCTTTTCTGTATATTTATATAGATTAAAAACCCCTATATTTCCACAATTGCATTTTATAGGAGGAAAACGAGAAGAAGAGTCACCACAAGGACCACTCAGATAATGAATCCACATCTTCTGATAAGTAAGTGTGATAGAACTGTGATAATTTTGTAGTTGGTTTTCTGTAGTTTTTTACATAATTCCCATTTTCACATTCTCCTCTTACTTTTTTTTTATATGCACAGCTCTGGGAGGAGGAGAAGAGGACCTTTTAAAACAATCAAGTTTGGGACCAACATTGACCTGTCAGACGACAAGAAGTAAGTTGCTTACAGTTTCTCCTGGCCACAGTGGTATTCTATAATATGATGCTCCTGGAAAGCCAGTGTGTTCTGCTCAGATACCCGTCAGTCTGCTGATAAACCCAGGTCCAGTTGCACACCCCATTTCCACAATGAAATTCTTACCTTTGGTCTTTAAACTGTTGCTATGAGTCCTTCTCCACTAAAATCTCTTTGCAAGCCTTTTTTTTTTCCAGGATCTTTGAACTTAATCATCCATCAGAAACTTTTCTTACTATTCTTCCTTCTAATACATTCCCTTTGTTTCATTCATTTAATTTAAATTATTTGATTACAACCTTAATTACATCTCATAATACCAAGTGTTAAGTCCTCGCACAGAAATTTTAAGATTAAAGCTTATGGGTTGTTTTGGGTTTTTTTGTTTGCCAAGATTTTGTTATTTTGGTTCTGTTTCCTTTTGTTCCTGCTGTCATCCTTTCTGTTTCCGCTTTTTCTTAGCTCTTGCTTCTCTATCCAGGAAAAGGGTTCAAAATATGTAGTAAAAACCAGACCAGTACTTACCTCTGGATAAACCATGATACCTCTCCCTCAGCAAAAAGGGAACAAGTTGAGAATTCTTTGGGCTGTATATCCTTCTGAGAGCAGATGAAGGTAGCTCAGAAAAACAGGAGGTACTAGAAATACTCTGAGAGCATGGTTTTAGTAACCAGTAATGAATTTGTATTTGGTTCAATCTCTACTTAGTATATATTTCCATAAAACATCCGGCATATCTGGGCTGCCAGTCCCACCTGCTGGAGTACAAAAAATCAGATCTACCCTATTAGAACAAGAAGAATCTGTCCACTTAACTGTCAAAAGATTTCTGAATATTACCACAATTCTGAAATTGTGTAACACAAACCTGGGTGCCATTTCAGAGATCTACACTGAAGTTCTGGGATTTTTGTGTTTGAAGATCTGTTTTTCCTAATGCAAGTTTCAGTTCTGTAGCACGTGCATGTTGTTACCTTCTTGGCCACAGCAACTGTGTGCCCAGGGTAGGATGTATTTAGACAGTCTTCTTGACATATGTTGTAGCATCATATCATTTGGCTCTTGAAAGCATGGTTAACAGTTTCTGACTGGCTGGCATGAGTGTGGGGAGAGTACAGCTCTGTTTTCACTTGGAAAGGATGTACACAGAGGTGTAAATTGCAAGCAGATTTTCCTGGCAATATAGCAGCAGAGTGGCTAACTTGGAGAGTGAGTCCAGCCACCCTGGCTTTCAGCTCATTTAAATTTGGTAACTGTCAAGTAGGGGTACTGCACTGTCTCGGTTTCCCTCTTACCAGATGCTAAGTTGTATGGCACTGGGTTGTCTGCTCCGTTATCTCCTATGCTAACAATCTTTTTGAAAATGTTTCCATTTCCCAAACTCTTTTAAGAATTTTGGGGATTCACAGTTTATCGATTTGCTATTTTGCTACAGGTGGAAGTTGCAACTCCATGAACTGACAAAACTTCCTGCTTTTGTACGTGTGGTATCAGCAGGAAATCTTCTAAGCCATGTTGGTCATACCATCCTGGGCATGAATACAGTGCAGCTGTACATGAAGGTTCCAGGAAGCAGAACACCAGGTAAGTATACTATCTTTGCATGAAAAAATGAGGTTCTCCTGCTGTGGTATTGATTTAACTGCACTGCAGATTTCCATATCTTACAGCATGCCTAAATGTGAGGGGATTGTACAAACTCAGTATTTTTTTAGTGTCTTGTTTAACTGAACTCTGCACATATGAAGTACTAAATTACCTTATAGTGGAAATTCCTGGATTTCTGTAATGCTGGGTAATTACCATACTAACGTCTTGCACACGATACTGGATTCTTTCAAGGAAAAAAGAAGATGGATTTATGTAATTGGACAGTACTTGTTTTATATGCACTGAAAGTTTTTATAGGTTTCCAAAATATGTCTTGTGCAGTCACAGAGATCGGTACACTTTTGCTTTTCAGATTCCTTATTGGCTGAGGATAGGACTCAACCCTCCATACTGAATAGTGCTGTGTTAGGACACTGCACTGAGACTCAAAGGGTCTGGACTAAATTTCAGCATTTCTTTTTTCTGAAGTACAACTTCAGAAAATTCCACTAGGGATTATGGCTTAGCCTTTGAGCTGTCAAAAGAAGATAAAACACTGGCATTTTTACATTGATTTTGAAGGCTCTTTCAGAAAGATTTACTTACTACTTGTCTATTTAGTGCCTGGAGTCACAAAGTTTTGCTCCTGAGTGGGACTGTCAAGAGCTATCATAAAAGACAAAATCTAAGCTTTAGTATCTTGAAGCATTTATTTCTACAGCAAGGGAACTGCTGAAATATTGGTCAGATTCACAAGATCGATAGCCCCGATTTCTCGTTTCCCACAAACTAACAAAAGCAGAATTTTCTTGTTACTGATAGTGTAATTGCATTTCTTAACACTGTGAAGTACCTAAATAGCGTGCATGTCGTAAAAAATCTGTGCAAATACTTGAACTGTGATGTAGGGGGGTTTGTAATAGTAGCTGCGCATTTTCATAGTGTTACTTTGACAGAGCAGCCTTACATAAAGTGTGTTTGTTTTTCTCTACATTTCAGGTCATCAGGAAAATAACAACTTTTGTTCAGTAAACATAAATATTGGTCCAGGTGACTGTGAATGGTTTGTTGTCCCTGAAAGCTATTGGGGTGTCATGAATGACTTCTGTGAAAAGTAAGCTGGATGTGCTGTTTGTTTCTATCAAGTTCTCTGTGCTTTACTCAGACCTAATGTGGGAAGATTACTGAGGTGTTTTAACTGGACATTATTTTATGGTGTTTCCATGTAGTCAGAAAAGTACTTTAAGATAAGTCAAAACGCAAAATCTAGAGCTGGGAGTTTGTTTTGGTTTTCTGGGGAGAGATGGAGTATTTTCCTGGTGATGCATGCTGTTAATCTTTAGTATGTTTCATGTACATAGTGCACACTGGTATTCTGGTATGGCTTCTTGCTGCATCTAGAGGGAGGGTTTAGTTTACTCAGACCCCAGGAGGTGTCATGGCATGCTTTGCCATATTTGTAGCTTGCTTGAGGAAGCTGAGGTGCTCTGACGGTCAGGGAGACATTCCAATATTGGGGTTTCTATGCGTCTGCACATGCTCCCTCCAAAAAAAAGAAGAGGAAGAGGAATTGTGTCCCCTGATCATGCTGGTACTCAAACCATAGCCTCTGAAGCTGATCTTACAGGAGAACTTTTTGTTTCTCATCTTGCCCAGTTAAAACTGGACTGAGCTCTTGACATTTCTTCAGAGCTTTTCCAGGGCTCTGAAAATTCTCAGCGTCTCTGAACTCTCTATCTTCTGCCTGTCTGCTGTCAACTGTGTTCTTATTTCATCTACTTGTACAAAGATTAGCCATCTCAAAATTGTAATTCCACTGATTCAATTGCAATATCTCTGATGACAACATACCTTTTACCCTCATGATGCTGGTGTTTGATGGTGACAGAGAATCTAATATCTTGGTAACTTCATAAAATGTCTAGAGTGCCTGAGAGAGGCACTGGATTGTCTTTCTTGAAAACTGTGGATTACGAATGATCTCTCATGTTGTAGTATAAAAGCAGTATAAAATCAGGATAAGGATGGGAGAGAAACATGTATTTTGCATAACCATAGTGGAAGAGTTAATCCTTAAGAAATCCATATGGAGGTGTTTTTTCAGTACTTCTCAGGAGGGTCAGCATTTCTTGGCTGAATGTAGCACACACCTTTGAGTCACAGTTGAGATGGTGCTAAGGGGCTGCTTGTTGCGTGGATAAGCTTCACATGCATACACTGACAGTAGGAGTTCATGGTTGGCATTGTTCAGAATGGAAAGCATTCTTAAGAGCTGGTCTGGTCTGTATATGAAATCAGTCACTGGTCAAAAATGCAGTATTTGGCACCAGTGTCACACTAGATCTGACCAATGATTTCTCTGCCTCGGCATTAATAAAATGCTGGGAAATAGAAAGTAGAACATAACTTGAAGCCATAAACTGACTTTGCATGGGAGCTAGATGGTTTAGTGTTTTGCTAGGATATGAAACATGGAATTAGGATCAGGAATTTTATAGATGAAACTTCCATTTTGACTGGTCCTCCTGGGTCACTGATTAGATGCAGCAAGTGTTCATCGTGGTGATCAGTTTTTACAGGTAATTTCATTGAAGTATCACTGTTTGCTGATAAATGCTGAAGTCTTCATTTTTCTTGTTGTTTCAGGAATAATATGAATTTTCTAATGGGATCTTGGTGGCCAAACTTGGAAGACTTGTATGAAGCCAATGTCCCAGTTTATAGGTTTATTCAAAGACCTGGGGATTTGGTGTGGATAAATGCTGGCACTGTTCATTGGGTTCAGGCTATTGGCTGGTGCAACAACATTGCATGGAATGTTGGCCCTCTTACAGGTATGGCTGAATAGTGCCTGTGCTGAACTACATAATTAGGTGATAGGATACTACTTACGCCATAGAACCTACCATTTCTTACTAATTTACCATGTTTTACTAGATTTAAAAAAACAACAAAAACAACAAAGCCACAAAACTAAACCCGTACTGTGTTTTAAAATGTGATGTGTTGAAGCTTTAAATAATTCCGTTGGTAAAAGGAAGCAGCAAGAATGCAGTCTTTGCGCTTGTTCATTTAATGTGCTTGTAAAAATTAATAGCTGTATAGCAGACACTAGCAGAATAAAATGTTTATACTGAATTGAAAAAGTTTGACCTATTGCAACAAATCTCTCAAGGTGTAGCCGTCATTTTCAAGACAAATTACATACTACAGCGTTGTAAAATTATGATAGAGTGAATGGAGATGCAGATATTTCAAGTTCAGGCCATTTGTTTTTCATCTGCTATATTTGAAAATGTATTAAGTAACTCTTTTTGAAATAGTGCTCTATGTTCATTGTAGAAATTGAACTCTTGTCAGTAACTTCACTGATACGTGTTGCTGCTGTGGTATTGTGTGTGTTCTTTAGCATTATAAATGCACTTTGTAAAAGAAAATCTGTGGAATTCAAGTGTAGTTGGAATGAGTGGGTCATTAAAAGATATAGCCTTAAAAGATATAAATTTGAATTATAATTAAGTTATTTTGGCTGCAGTTGATACTTATTTTTTAATTTCACTAATTGCTTCTGACATTTCGTTTTTGTACAGCCTGTCAATATAAATTGGCAGTGGAACGGTACGAGTGGAATAAACTGCAGAGTGTTAAGTCCATAGTACCCATGGTTCATCTTTCATGGAATATGGCTCGAAATATCAAGGTCTCAGATCCAAAGCTTTTTGAAATGATAAAGTAAGTTTTATTTATTTGAGCATGTACTGTACCCTTTTCCTCTTCAAGCATAAAACAATAATTGATTTGTAAGTAATCCTTTATAAGGATTATAAAGATTAAGAAGGCTTCTGTTCCTGAGAATCAAGCCAAATTTGGTTTATATTCTGTTTTTCGAAGAATCAAGTTACTGCTAATTTTACTATGTTTTAATTAATGCTATTGTTGCACAGCTTCAGAGTGATATTAACTTTTTTGTTAAATATGCCATAGCTTTCACGCAGCAGTGTACAGACACGATTGAATTAGATGACAAAAGCTGTTCAGAATACTTACTGTAAGAAAAAAAAAAATAGGTCATCAACCCAAATATTAAGAGTATTTAATCATTTTTACAGCAGTGTTAAACTTAATTTTATATTTCTAGAACCTCTAGTTAGTGCTCACATTCTGCCATTTAGAGACTCAGTATATATGTTTTAAATAGAGTCAAGTAGGAATTTGAAAGCCTCCTACCTTTTGCCTTTTTCTTTTGAACAATGAATTAATTGATGTGCAAAATGATAATTGAGTTTAGTGACATTTTTTAGATGCATACTCCAAAATGCAGGAATATTTCAGGCTTGGAGCATCTTCAGTAATTTTCTTCAAATAGTGCAACTTCAAGCAAATATTTCATATTTCATGTTGCAGCACCATTATACCCAGACAGAGGGATGAATGAACAGTTCACCATATATCATAAGTTTGTACTAAAAAATTGGGGAATTAATTCCAAAGCAAATTACTCATCATGAGAATACTCTGGTAGCAGCACTCTGGTTTCCTTAAGCCTTAACAAAGGAGCTTCTACCTTGAGCACATCTTCAATCTTATCAGCATACTGGATCCACAAGAATTGAATCCTTTTTTCATTTGTCTTGGAGTGGACCTTTAAAAAAAAGTGTGGGTAAACATGCAAAGAAGGGCAATGAAAAATAATTTCTTTTTTTTTTCCCCAGTAGGATTTATTGATGACATCTGAGTGAGGCACCTTTTACAGCAGGATTTTATTCTAGGCTTGAACATTTGTAGTCACTGCAAAGCTGGATTTTGGAAAAACATTTTATCTGAATAAAATCTAAAGGTTTTTTAAGGATCTAAAATCCTTAAGATCTAATAATATCTAGGGTAGAGAAAATCTTTGCTGAAGGCTTGACTGTCCTGCCCCTTCAAATAAGCTATTAGTGTTTAGATTCATAGTGTCATAGAAGGGAGAGGAGAAACTGAAGAGATACAGTGAGAAACAGGGGAAAAAGAAGCAGGGTGTGGGAGGAAGCCAAAATGTCCATTAAAAAAAAAAAAAAACAAGCCCACAGCACAAACATATTTCACAATTATCTTTATATATCTTCCCAAGCCCAGCAGGCATCTGTTCTAAAGCTCGGAGCAGTTCTAGAATGTTTTTGGCAAAGTATGATTTTGATATTTCAGCCACCTGTATTTTGCATTTGCACAAGTTTGGGGGCTTTCGCTGTGGCTCAGGTTTAAAAAGAGAAAACATGACTGAGCATAGCATCCTTTTCCAAGAGAGCTGCTTACAGTATTGTGAAGTAACACAGAAGACAACATGGTAGTTTCCTGTCATCTTGCTGGCTGACAGCAGCTCAGCCATTTCTAATAAGACACCTAAATTTAAGGTATAGATTAAAATAAACACAGATGCTAAGGAGTGGATACAAAATTAGGTCTTGCATAAGTTTGTGTTTTCCAGTCTACTGATACCATTTCCAGTTTACTTGGATTAAGTCTTCCATCCAAGTTAGCTGTCTGCCACATCCCAAGTACTGTGTTATGTGTGCAAAAGGTAGATCCAGTGATGCGCTCTGGTTAAATACTTAGTAGCAGTGACATGAGAAAACTTCCTCACTGTGGCCACCTCTAAATCATGGTATTGCTATTCCTAGAAATCGGTGTCACCAGAATACACAGTCTAGTTAGTATCTGACCTTGGCTTTGTAAGCATACTGGAAATGTATAAACCTTCATGCATAACTTTCCTGTGGACTGCTTGTCTGCAGGAAAATAGCACCAGCTGGCAAATAGCTGCTGTCCACTTCTTATGGATTTTAGTAGGTACAAAATAGAGACATTTGTGTTTATATATGTATGTGTATATATGTATATACAGTGATTTCTGATACAGCTGTTTGAATTCATCTAGAATAGCTGACTTCTCATTTGCCACCAGGAAAAAAATATATCAGTGACACAGCTGTCATCTTCTTGCCAAATACAGAATCTGTATCTAAAATTGCACATTGAAGATATCTGAAGTCCTCAGGCAGTTTGACTTATGTCTCTGAGGCTTTTTAGGTATCAGAATAGCACAAAAGAATACAGCTCTTAGAAAATGACAAAAAGTAGTTTGTAATTCCAGTTTGAAAGATAAATACGAATATGTCTTACTTGGTTACGTGAAAGGTACCACTACAGAAAAAATAAAGTTAAATTCAAGGATACATATAAATATAGGGAAAATAGGGAAAAAATAATAGGAGACTTTGCTTTTGGAAGAACTCTGAAATCTCCTTACATTTTTAGTTAATGTGCAATTCAGTGCTCTCTTGCTGGATAAAAGAGCAAAAACTGAAGCTTTTCCTCATGAGATTTTTTTAAAGATATTAACAGTAGAGTCATGAGCAGGACCACAGGCAGACAAAATGATGTAAAATTTGACTGAGGGACCCTCAAGAAAAGAAGAAAATAACTGCAGGCCTCTCAGATGGAAGCTAGAAGGACTTTTAAAAATGCATCTGAGGAAGAGAAAAATTTTCGAGGTAGTGGGAACATTGTTAGAAAGGCTTAAAAAATTAATTCCAGAGTAACTGAAATACTAAGCTCTTTTACAAAAATAGGTCTAGAAACGTAAAAGAGCATGACATGGGAGAAAGGATTTTTACAAAATCATGAGGCCAGATAAAATACATTTTGGATTCAGTAGGGAAGATACGTTACTGAAAGATATAAAGAGGTCATTATGTGGAGGCCATTGGGATGGTCTCCACAGTTCTAAAAGTTTTACTGGATCTGAATATTCAGACATGTTTCTTACTGCCCTTCTAGCATAAATCAGGACATCTTCCTGATGTCCATTTTAAATTGTACTTAAATACTTGAATTTGACTGGATGTGATTTAGTCATACAGTTTACAGCTTGATGATCTGTTCAGTTCTCTTCAAATTTGGTATATAAAAACATGATGTTTGATAGAGAAACATGCTTTCATTTTTGCATTATTCTTACGGTAAGGGTATTAATGAAGCCACAGATTTATTTGGTTTGAGTGAAGATGAATGGTCTGAGTGGAAACCATCAAGAGGGCAGTATCTCAAAGTAAGCCTAAGATTCTGTTAACTACCTGGAAACACATGAAAGAAGCATTTTTCTTTTTCTTTAATACAGATTTATATATTATATCTTTAAGGCTTTAAAATAGGAGAAGGATCAAGTTTGAAAATATTTTGGTAGAACTCTTGAGCACTTTGTTTTCTGTCCAGTGTTTATTATTCCACTTACATTTTTTCCGTCTTCCTTTTGCATCTAATGAGCATGTAACATAACCACCCTATGGAGGAGAAGATTAAAGGCTGCAAAGGCTGCAGCTCAAATAAATAGGATAGCTGAAAGCTAAAAATTATTGTAAATCACATTGTAATTCAGAAATCTGGCGACCTACTTTGCCAGCTTCTTTTTAGAGAACGTATGTAGCTCAGTGCTAGAAAACAAGCTAGATTTTTCTAGTACAGAAGGGGACTGTATAAAACTGTGAAGATAAAATTGGGGTTTTTGCAGGGGAACTGGGAGTTGTTGATTTGATTTTGACATTTGACCAGTTCTTCATTCCTTCATGTCTTCATTCCTTTTCTTTATTTTTTGTTTTTTCTTTTATTTTCTTTTTTTTTTTTTTTTTTTTGTTGGGTTTGTTTTTCTTT
>JBAFWW010026180.1:0-10961 GCA_036873685.1 Agapornis canus
ATGGGGCAGCCACAGCTTCTCTGGGCCACCACCCTGTGCCAGCGCCTCAGCACCCAGTGAAACCATCCAACCACGTATCACTGCTGAACTGACCTAGAAGCAACCTGCAGACAAGTTTCTGGCTCAAACTGTTCAGCGGGACTTGAAGAGCATGTCAGAGGAGCACTGCTTCCTGGGGCTCTGCACAGAGACACTGCAAAGGAGGCGGCCAGGAAACAGGAACAGGAGCCACAGCTCCACAGGATGTTTGGCCACACAACACAGCTGAGCACTTCCCAGGCCAGAGGAGGCTGGAGGAGATGGTCAGCAGTTCACCCTCACACCCTTCAGGCAAACACCACTAAACCTTCATGCTTCTTTGTTCAAACAAATAAAAACACACAAAAAAAGCCAAGCTTGCATAACTCAAACCACGTACCATTTCGCCCACAGGGATTTCCAACACCCTACTCCTTTCCCACCCTTCCATCAGTCACATACCAGTAGTCAACTTTTCTGAGCCCAGTCCCTTTGCTACCAGTGGGTGAAAGCACATTCAACTCACTGCAAGAACTGAAAGCCAGGCTGGTACTGTCATATATGTCAAGGTAGAAGACACAACCTACAGGATCAAAAAAAGTAGGCAACAGCATGTGTGCTGAAGACAAATATGCTTATGAATTTGAGGCTTATGATATTTATTTTGGGGAGAAGGGTGGTGTCAATGCATCCTCAACAAAAGGCAGTAGTTTACAGCAGTGGCTCCAGTGGGATTAAAAAGGCCCTTGAAGGTGAGGTGTGGAGGAAATAATTCTTGTTTAGGTAGAGCTCCTGCCACAGGCACAGTAGAAAAACACATCTGCACTTCCCTTACTCTAAGGTATCCCATGCAGGGAAGGGGCCTCTGCCATCTCCTTGCAGAGATCCCTGGGTGTCACTCTGAATGCATCAGGGGAGGTGCAGGACACTGCTACAACCCCCAACTCCAGGAGGCTCATGGAGAGAGACCTGGATTGGGGAGTAAAAGGACTAGTGCTCTCACAGGGAGGATGTGTCTCAATATTCAGAATTAGAAACATAATGACACTATTCCTTCATACTGTCGAGCTCAGAACACACTCCACAGTACAAGCCCTGCTAGCAGCAGTGGCAGGAAGAGGGTACACGGTGAAAGAATATACAGGGTGTAAGGCAGCTACACAAGGCCTGTGTAAGCTAGGCTAGGGTACGCTGGGTGTAAAGAACAAGATGCTCTCCACACTGCACATCGGCTGTTGTGGAGAGCTGATGTTCCACACTGGGTGTAAACCACCTGATTATATCCTTGCTCCTAGGCACAGACTTAACTTAGGTGAATGCACAGCTCCTGACATAATAAGGCAAGATAAGATGGGAAAGGGAAAACAGGTATCAACAGAACTCCTTGTTGTATAAACCAGAAGGGTAATATGAAGATAGAGACTTCTCTTGTAAAACATTTATTCTTCTGAAAGACTTCAGAATACACAAAACTGTAATTTCCTCCTCTTGCATTTTTACATTTGCTTGGTGAGCTCATTGAACATTCAAGTTGTTGTCTTCAAGTTTTCCAAATACCATTCTATTTAAAGCCCCTGTGAGTAGGGAATTCAATTTATCAAATGAATGAAAGAAGAATTCTTAGCAGGAACCCTGGTGAGCTAATCAAGAGTCACAATAAAATGTCAGGGGTCCTGGAATTCTCTGCAGGAGGTTAACGCCAGATTTGATCCAAGTCAAGGAAGACAAAACATACTATTAAACTGTACTCAAAGTTGTGCACTGTGAATATGTTAAACACAAATGAAGAAATTCTACTTCATTGTTTTAAACACTTCTGATATTTTCTTAGTGCTTAACTACAAAAACTCTGCCCACCATCATTCAAATTAATGCCTTCTGAAGCTGTTTAGTGCATCTTCAGCTGCAATGCTGTTTTGAAAATCAGTACAGCAATGTAGCTCAAGTGAGGCAAGAACCATTACATTACTTTGTACCTATCACTAGGCTTGCCATGGAATCCCCAAAATTCAGAAAATGCCATTCTATCACCCAAGATGAAGGAAACAGCAAGGTCCAAACTAGAACTTTTTTTCCAGTCTAAAAGAACTCTGCATTGCTGAAAATATAATCCTGATTTCCATCAAGTTAATCAAGTTTCTCTGCTCCTCCACTTCATTTTCAATAGTAAAAGCATCTGTATGCCAATTCCTGCCAATAATAAATTAGAACAGAGCCCCCATCAGAATGGGCCATCATCTACTTCTCAACTTAGCAAATGAACAGCATCTTCACGGGGAGAAGAGAGACAGGGTAGGGGGAGAGCTGGGGAATGGAAATAGCCATAAATGATCTTCCAAGACAGGAAAATCAGTTGCAGTAAATACCACTTTGGAAATCAATTTATGGTCAATTATGATCTTAGTAATAACTATTTTATGCCTTCAGTTAGTCCATGAAACACCCAGGGGAGCAAATATTCTCAGAAATATAGCCAAAATGTCTCCAAGTCTGTTATGTGATCAGTAGATGCAGACACAATTCCAGAAAGACTAGCACTTGCCTGCCTCTTTGCTGACAGAGGGACTGGGCTGGGGGGAGGGGGGTGGATGGAGCCACAATTTCAGTGCAGCTGCACTATCAAGATGGTTTCAGCATCACCCAGCTAAAACAGATGATATCCATCAGTCTGGGTTATTTGCTTCCAAAGCACAGGGCAGGAGGCGGGGGTGAAGGCAGAGTTGTGGTCACTGCAGTATTTGACCTAGAAATTTATGAAGAACATTTCATCTTCACAAACACAAGAAAAAAAACTAAGTTGAGGGCCTCTTTTAAGCAAGCCAGTATGGGAGCATCCATCCAGTAACACAGCCATGGCTTTATTCAAGCATCACACATAAGTGTGGTGTCACAGTACAGAGACTGACATCACTACATCATGTACTGCTGGTGCCCTCTGAGACTTCCTTAACTTGGATTGCTCTTTTGAAAAGTAAAGGACTTGTTAGTTTCCCTAGAAGAACAGAAACAGTACAAAATGACACATTCACAAAGCCCACTAATTCCTATATAGCATCCTTCACCTGAATCAGTACTATGGATACAGACTCTCCTCCTCAATAGCAGTAATTCTATTACTGTGACAGACCAAATTTAGTTCCACATCTGGATCAGACAGCTCTGTTTTATGATGCTCATACTAGAAAATACTAAATAGCATTTAAGATTGCTACCACCAGGCTTTTTTCCTTCCTTACATGATGCATTTTCCATATTAATTTTTTAAAGGCTTAAAAAGATAAATATATACCTCTCCACAGTATACATCAGCTAATGCTATGCAAAGAGAAACTCTGTAGTTTCATAAGCAGGAAAATAAAGAGTTGTGTTATAAACACATGTGATCAGCACTCTTATACCAATAGGTTATATTTAACTAACAGCAGTATTTTGCAGCAGCACAAAACAAGAAGGTGGTACAATACTGTGTGCTTACAGCATTAATGCCACAATACTATGAAGAGAGAGGAATGATTAAATTTGCACAGATGCAACATCTTTTGTTATACGGTCAGGGAGTAAGTGGCAAACTTGCAAGTGGAGCACCCATTTCCAGGCTGAAAATGTGGGAAAAATCCAGACAACCACCACTGGAAGTAATGTTGTGTTAAATAAGCTTGTGCAATTGATTAAAACATTGAGAGAAGAAGAAATTGAGACATACAGATAGAAAAGAATGTTACTGAAGAACCCTACTCCAGATGGGCTTTGGTAATAACACCGTGTAAAGTCTTACCTGATTTACACACAAGCCATTAGGCTATGCCTGCAGTGCTAGTGAAGTTTTTAACTTCCCATTTCATATGAAGTATCTTCAAGGCTATAATGAACATACATAGAGTTCACCAAAAACATTACAAGTAATGCCAAAGACCACCTTCTGTGGTCTTCTATTAATGACGCTGTAAGACAATCCAGTGAAATGGCAGTCAGTGTATCCGTACAGCTGAATTTGTGTTTGCACTGTCACTGAGCTGCTGTCTTTTTCTAGATGGTTTGTGTGGCTGGTGTTCTCTTGTTTACCAGCTACTGTTTATAAACAAGCATCTCCATTGTCAGAACCCATGATGTTACTATCAGCCAGGAAAAGGGTTTGGAATTCTGAAGAACTAGAAGACCTGAGAATCCAGAGCAGGCCTGGGAAGCAGACTGACACAACAGAGATATCTGGCTGAGCTTAAAATAGACTTGGCAGAAGTCAGCTTGAACTAACAATCGATATGTGTACACACTGACCACCCAGACTGGAATCCAAGCCACTGTGAGCACTCTGTAGCCCTCAAACAAAACAAAAAGCTCTTCCACTTCTCATCAGGAAGTCTTGCAACACAGTGCAAGAGAGAAAGAAAACTGGAAACTTCAAGCAGAGAGCAGCACATAGAAGTGGGGGGGAAGGAACAGGAATGAAAACAGCACATCTGAGAAAAACAGATATGGCATTCTAGGAGACAGCTCCTGACCAAGATCATAACAAAGGCACTAGCAACTATCCCTTCAGAAAGTCATCACAGGAAAACATGGGGAGACCCCATTAGCGAGAATGGAGAGGGCTTGGAGGTGGGAGGGATAAAGAAAAGAATGGATTCACCCCCACAAAATCCCCATGGGCCACACTCAGCACTTCATAGCCTCAGGGGTGGTTTTCTTCCACCATGGGGGGGGTGGTGGTGGTGGAGGGGGTTATCTTTCCTAAATAAGCAGATAGCTGGTAGTTGCATGATAACTATTTTGATACCTATAAACATATTTTTCTCTGGGGCTTCATTACCACACAGGATGCCAATGGAAATTAAAAAAAAAAATTAAAAATAAAGAACATAATAAAAAGAAATTCTCAATCTCCATCAATCCAGAACTTCCTGCTATAAAAGCCCAAAAGCCAAGGGATAACTGCTAGCTATTTTTAATCCAAAGCAATAAGCAATTGTTAACATTTCTCATAAGCGAGCTTCTAAAACAGCCTTTCCTGATTGAAATCTAAGTAAATGTGCATCTAGTTTGCCATTTTTTAAATGGCTGTACATTTCAAAACAGTGAAAAAGCAAGCTGCAGATAGCTGTTTATTACAAATGACTTCCACCTCCATAGCCCTCAAAGGCAAACTATAAAGCTGAGTGCAGAGCTAGACAATCTGGGCACCCAGCCATAAAACATCACTGCTGCAGCACAGATAACTCTTCTCACTTGAAGCCATCCTTGGCTGGAAACCCACGGGGAAGAGCTCCAGAAAGCAGACCTCACTACCATCAAAGCTTCTAATGTTTTAACATTGAATTCCAACTACATTCTAAACCTCAACACTGAAAAATTACAGTGCTGATGCACACCCAGGGCTAAGACCAAAACTAACTCACATTTTGATGCTTAGTACCCTGAACCATGAGACTTGAGAACAGCTGGTTATTTTACAGATATCTTCAGTGAAAGCAGCCTTTTTATTGGGATGAAGACAGAGAAGTGACATTTCTTAAGACAAAGAATCAGATGCATATTTCAAGTACTTCAGCATTTTCTGCAAGTGATACAATCTTTGGTACAGGCTTAAAGAGCACTGTAGCTATTCTGTGCAAGAACCGTTTGTTGTGGTTATCAAATTCAACGTTTTTCTTTAGTGCAGGTGATTTTAAACTATTAACAAGGTAGGAAGCTGCATAAATAACTTCAGAAAGTGCCTGTAACTGTGCATGAGAATCAAAATAAAGTTAATCGTGTTCAAGTAATAAAATAAAGGAGAACTACATCCGGTAATTACGATGTAAAACTAAGCTGTGCTTTTGGTAGACTATTTTCATCAACAGCTCAAATTCCTAAAGGAAGATCAAATAATACTTCGATTCCTCTGCTTCCATACATTAAGAATAATCATGTTTCATTTTACCACTAGCATTTACTGGTGAAGAGACTGTGCACAGAACATAGATCACTTAGTAATGCGATTTACTGTCACTTCTAGATCATCTCCCCATTCAATAATGTATACTGCTCTTCTAAATACTATTTGCCCTGGCTGATATCTTCATAATACAGCTGAAAACCTCAAGACATTATCACTAGAAGGCATCAGCTGATCCTAAATTGGCTAGACTGCGTCCTCACAGGCATTTAAGAGGTTTCCTTATCATTCATCTTTAATACTAAGGGATCGACAGGCTCCTACCTGCAGCTACTAGGCCAAAGGGAAACCTTCTAATGGTATTACCATTATCTTGTAATCTGAATTTTAAACAATTAAAACAACAGCACTTTTGTGCTACACATCTCTACTGTAACCGAAGTCGATAAATTTCTGAGCACTTTGCATGTTCAAAGTCTTCCAGAAAGCACAAAGCAGCAATCTGCATGCCACATTGCAGCTGTACCCTCAAAGAAACACAGCAAAGGAACAGGCACTGAGCTGCAAGTCATCAACAGAGATTATTTTGTTGACTTAAGGCTTGGCCAGTTTATTTTTAAATGTGCATTTCAGTGCTATCTAGCAATTCTTTCCAAATGAAAGCCTCTCTTTTCTGAAGCCATGGATGGCTCCACCCCGACCTCCTCCTCCTCCAGCTTGGTTTGGAAGGGGGCCAGATGACAGCACAGGGGAAGGCGCGTGTTTATCTCGGCAAGGCCAGCTGCTAAGTTAACGTATTACCCCTTCCCACATACGCCAGCCCTGGTTAAGTCTGCACAGCTAAAACTGAAAGTAAACGCTGCCATTGGGCTTTTAATACCTAACTTGACACGAAGGAGGAAAGCTGTCTACATCGTATTGGATGGACTGTGTAAGTGTGGGGCACTTTGCGTTAACAGCAGGCTGCAAACCCCTTGCACGAATAAAATTCCCTGGCCTTTCTGAACGAAAGCCAAGAAAACAACAGGGTTTATTTCTAGACTAATTTAAAGCTGTACTGTCTATAAGGTTGCAATTCAGCAACAGTTTTCTTCAGGACACAAAGACACTACAAAGGTTCGACAGAACCTTTAATTTTACCCCTTTATTGTTACTCCAACTAGTCAAAATATGGAACTTGGGAGCTTTGAGAACCTGAGCTAAGACTCTTCAGGTTAAAAGTACTTTTATGTCCAATAACCTTATTTCTCATATTCAGGAAATTTCATCCTATTTTTTTCCCAAGTCTGAAGAAGCTTCAACAAACCAACCAACAAAAAAACCAAACAAGAAACCCCCTAAGCCTTCTTTCCCTTAAGCATCAGCTAAAGATCACAAAAGTCAACAAAAGCACAGATATTTTAATAAGAAACATAAACCCCGGGAAAGAAACTAAGCCAAAGAGCTGATTTTTCACTCATCCCAGGAAGCTCCAGCAGGCTTCGCAATAGCAGGTAAGACAGACAAGCTTCATCCATGCACAGGTGATGAGATTTGGAAAAACGCAAAGATGCCAGGTCAAAAGGGTGAACCCTGAAGTTACCAAATGCTTCTTAACATCAAGACCCAAGGGCAGTATCCCAGAGTAAACTCGGCTACACTGTGCTAGTACAACAGTGGCACAGCCAGAGGCTCCTCACAAGTACATGGCCAGCAAGCGGGACTGACACCTCACACCAGTGACAGCCTTACTGCAAAATAACCCACATACTGCAACAGATATAAAGTCCTTTTATGTGTGCACTTTACATCATTCATCACCAGGTTTAAGTCAGCTTTTAGCCTGATGCATTTCGATATTTAAATGTCAGTATGAGAATCCACAACGAGAAACGTTAAAATACATATGATCTATTACACTGCGATCAATAAAGGTGTTTCTCTGCCTTGGATTATTTATTACAAGAAACGCTTAGTCAAAAGCACAGAATATTGTCTAAAATACAGCCCCTATTAATCTGCATCGTTCTTGCCCTTAAAGAAGCCCTGCTCTGCTCCAGGATCCAGCCGTTTTAATGGTGGCAGCACCCGCTCAGCCAAGGCTGAACCCATCTTATCGCACAGGCTGTGCGCCAGGCAGGTAACTTCGAGTCAGAACAGATCTGTTCTCCTCTCAAGATAAGGTCAAAGCGACACAAGGCATTATTTCCCTACTGTTAAGTCTCCTTCAACAGTCATGCCTACTAAAAAAAGTTGGTATTTATTGTAGTTTGCTTGTACAGAAAACTACAGTAGCCTGTAGTTATAGGCTCAACAGTCACAGCACCCAACACCCGTGCATAACACAGCCTCCGTGATCTCACCCCCAAATACATCATTAGTCCCATAAATGAAAGAACAAACCTCCCACCGGCTAAAGCGGTTTTCCCCCACTATTTGTATACAAAGTCTGACACTGATACTTTAACGTTGTGGAAATAATCCCAGAAGTGGGCGCAGAAATACCATCGCATCCGGGGGGCAGGCTGCCCAGCACACACCGTTTTGGGTTCACAAATCCCATTGGATATCCGAGGGCTTTCTGAATTTGAGGAACCGCAATTACGGAGAACTATGTGATTTGCTAAGCACAGGCTGCACCCACTGCAAGTCTCTTACTACTTCCTTGGGAAACACGGGGGGAAGCAGGGAGAACTGGCGTGTTCCTTTCGATAAATAAAGTAATATCCGATCGGAAACTGCATTTTTCTTCTCAGGCGTCGGTGAATCCAAAACTCCTGCCCACCGTATGTAATTAGGGCAAGACTCTAAAGGCACGGCTTGTCCAGGAGCAGCGCAGATGTTCTGCTGCTCTGCACTGGCATTGTCCTCAGCTCCACCGAGCACTGCAACACTCCCCGCCCCAGCAGCCCCCCAACACCGGGGTTTAGTGGGGTTATTACCTTCAGTGGCCTCACATCCAGAGCCAACTGCAGTCTATAAATCAGCCTAAATTCCTCAGATCCATCTCTGCACTCCCGTATGCAGCTGTATGGAACTGCCAGGGGTATGACGTACTACAGATTATGTCTAAATTTAAACTGTTACATTAACTCAATAAATGACTTCCCCCAGATAACGCTCGAGTTGGAGCAGAAGCTAAGGCAGCCACGAAGTAAGACTAGTAGAATTGGATTGGATGGAAAAAGAGGGAAATAAAAACCAATAAATCCCGTAATTGGACCGTCAACTAATTACGTATTAAGAAGATTAACCTTTGACACAAACTTGTGATACAAACAAAGAAGATTCAAACAATTAATAAACTTGCAGCGCTGCCACATTTCTCAGGTTAACAGCCCAGCCGTCCCCAGTTGCTTCCCAGTTAAAAGCACGAATCGTTTAATGTTCTCTCCCCCACTGGGTATCTCAGATTTAGACGAAGACCTCTCTTGAATGCTCAGGGAAAATTCCAGTAGATCCTCACAGTCTCATTACAGAGGGAAAGAGAGAGGGGAAAGAGAATGGATGTGGACGTGGTTAACTTGCACCAGAAAGCAGCCACGAAGGCCACGGCTGGAGCCTCAGCTGCTGACCATACCCACAACCTCCCACTTTCCAGACTTGGGATCTTTCCCACCAGGGTAATTTCCAGGCGCATTAAGTTATAAAGCAAGTGCACGCTCTCATGTCTACAAGAGAAGCTGTCTTACTGTCCAAGGCGCAGCACAGCCCCAGGAACGGCACTTGGCTGTTTTGCACACAGCAGCTGTTTGAACTGGGAAAAGGTACCTAGAAAAACACTGAATTCATTCTAGCATGGGAAAAACGTATTTCTGCAAGGTGTATAAAGATTAAAATCAATGGATTTTTTTATGTTTTGGGGTACCACCCATTTCACCAACAGTAAGAAATGGTAATAATAATCTGGGTTAGACTTGGAAGGAAGAGGTAAACGCTGCCTTAACAGGTCCCTTCCACTGCTGACTTCTACCATACCCAGATTAAAGAAAGCCTATCCCCCCTTCTTACCTTTTAGTCTTTTCTTTATGGGGCTCTTTGGCAGCTTTCGATTCAGTCTTGCTGTAAGGAAACAAGTATTTTGTCTACCGTGTAGGGGTCTTTCTGACGTGTTCCTTTCTTATTCTAATGCTTAAGTTCTGTTTTTGTAAGTGTACCCGTAATTTCACAAATCTGAATACGAAAAAATCTCACACGGCCAAAAAAAAAAGTTTTTTTTTTTTGTTGCTGTCGTTTAAACCCCTCAAAAAAAAAATATAAAAAAATTGCCACACACAAGGAAAAAAAAACAACCCAAAAGCAACAGATCAACAGGAAAACGCTATCCAAGCAGAGAAGCAAAGAGCTTCAGTGTTATCCAGCCCAGAGAAGAAGTGCAGCAAAAGCAGGTCCAATTCCAAATTAAGCTTTTGATTTCCAGTGAAGCAAAAAAAAAAAACCCAGGAAAAATAAAAATCAGACCAAGAAGCCAAGACAAAAAATACACGTTCAAGTCCCCAGCTAAATTTTTGCACGAGTGTGTCTTAAATACAAGTTTGTTTTTACGTGTTGCAGCAAAACCCACGAAAGCCAGGATCTGGAGTTGATCGGGATGAGTTCTCGTGTGTGTGTCTTGATAGGTTCTCAGTCCACATGGAGGAGCATCTGAGGGGGTTTTAAAAGTGCAAATTAAAAAGAGAAAGCGGGATCCAGGAGTTTGAAGACGGATCTCCAATAAAGAAGGGAATTAAAAAAAAGAAAAGAAATTAAAAAATCCCAGCACGGAGCCTCGGGGATCCGGAGTCTCACATAGGCTCGGGGCACGGGCGTCCCGCCGGGTCTGGCTCGGGGTCGGTCCTGGGGCGCAGAGCCCGCGGCAGTCTCTCTTGGGGAGGAGGATCCGCGCTCCTATGGCGGGGAGCCCGAAGCGACCCACCAGCCCCTGGGCGGGAGGAGGATTCCGCAGCCGCTCTGGCAGGAAGGAGCGGGCGCGGGGAGGGGATCCGGGGAGGAGGATCCAGCAAAGTCTTTCAGGGAGGGAGGGTTGAGGGGACGCGCCGGGGGGGAGCGGGGAAGCCCAGCAGTTTGTCTGCCTCGCTCGCACAGAGGAGCC
>JBAFWW010026181.1:0-13256 GCA_036873685.1 Agapornis canus
TTCCTTAGATCCAATCTAAACCTCTCCTGTTTAAGTTTGAACCCATTACCCCTTGCCTTTGCCTTTGCTCAGGTGAGATGTTTTTTTTTAACTTGTGTGTGTTTAGCCTTCACCACCTAATACAAAGGACAGATGCTTATTAGTTTAATAATACCCCATGTAAAGAACAAACTCTTCCAGTCAGAAGTCTAAATGCCTTCTCCACTTCTGGATTATGCAATTTTATGTTCTCCTTTAATTTAAATGGAAACTTACCCAGATAGAGTCCCACCTAGGAGGCCCCCGGCACACTGTCCAAATACCTGCTGTGTTCACCAAATACTCCCTGTATTTACACATACGAGTTTTGACGCTGTAATGTCCTTATTAAAATACCCTCTATCCTGCACTGTTAGTGTCCTACCTTTCGTGATCTTAAAATATACACTAAAACTAATGTCTTTCTTCAGACTTTACCAAGATAATTGATTCCTATGGTGTATCAAGGCTTGTTTTTAATCCAGACAGTTAATACTGGCAGACACTTTATTTTCCACTGGTAGCCGAATGTTTGAATTTTGTAAAGGATACTTAATGTGAGTCGAAGTTAGGGAGTTGAGAAATTAACAAGCAATCAATTTAATAATCTTTCTGTAGGGTTTATATAAGAATTAATCAAAACCAGGTAGGAGCAGAAATGGTGGTCTGACAATATATTACTGGAGATAGATTGTCTAGGAAGGCATTTGGTTACAAATTACAGACTTATTACTACATGGATACTGATCTTAAAAGCAATGTGTTACAACTTGACTGCTAGATGTCCTCAAGGAGGAACATAGTATTACTGGCAGTTTGGTCTGAATTCCTCAACCAGCTTCTGAAAAACAGAGTATGTGAATTTTACTTCCTGTACGTGATTTCCTCCTCAGTGCTGTATTTCAGAAGTCATTATGTGACTACATATAGAAAATTTATCATCGATTTCCATTTTTTTCTCATGATGAATACAGAACCTTATTAAAAGTATTTTTCTAATGAAAAACAAGGTGCAAATTACTCATAGATGGAAAAATGGAATGCAGCTACTATAGATCTTAAAAGTCGTAAGTCTTAAGTCATAGCCAGAAGGCCCCATTATCTTAAATTGAGAATGACCCACACTGGTAAATCAGAGAACTAACTCATCATGTCTAAGGAACTTAAGAAATTAAGGTTCACCACAACAGAGCAGAATAAGTAAGCCCTGCCTGAATTACACATGTAAACTTCTGTTCACATACAGAAAAGCAGATCTGTGTCACAGAAAAACCATAAATAACGCTTATTTACTAAATAATCTAACTCAGAATGCAAAGGAAGCACTGCCTAAAGAAGCATAAGTAACAGAATAAAAGAAATACAAACAGAAAAGGCCTTCCAGAATGTTGTTTGTATCATCTTCACTAGGCTGATAAAGAATTTTTAGCCATGAAAGCAAACAACTTTATGACAATACCAGTATTAACATTGTGAAAATCCTGCTTGAATTGAAAACACTGAATGTAACAGTTCACATTCAATGCTAACATTCATTTTGAACTGCAGTAAAACACAGTTCCTGGTAGGGCCAGTGCCACAAAAGAAATGTGGTAATCAACAAACAAACTGAGCATAACACAACAAATACATCTGAATACATATGTGCAGAAATAGCTAAGGTGCAGAAAAAATGTTTTCAAAAGCATTAGTTGGCAAACTGAGTGTCAGGTCAAAAATCACTGATGTAAGAGCATTACCACCTGCATCCAGACATAGCAAGGCTTAAACTGAATCAAAATTAATCTCTGTTCATCATTAATGTTATGGACTACTCCAAAGAGTATAATCCATGTTTATCTGTAGATACTGACAGACAAGATGACTTAGTGAACCAAAGCAATGCAGCACAACAGATCAGTCTGGACCAGGAATATCACTTTCTTTGGCTGATGACATATAAATCAACTTTATACAAGTATTTTAAAAATATCATTAAAACCAGGTTTTTTGTAAACTTTTCAATCACTTAGTGTGGTATTTTAAAACATAAAATGTTAATGTAACATAAATATATTAATTTACACATACTGATTATGTATTAAGAGATTCTCAGTCTAAATTCCTATAGAAATAGAAGCACAACCATTTGAATGCAGATGGATTATCTGTAATCATATCTGATCTGTCAGTTGTGTTACTCTGACCTCTAATTATTTAACCAAATTTGATCCAACTGCATTAACATTAATAATAATTTAGGTCGGGTTCTTCTTACAGTGAAATTTGGGGGGAAAAACACCCACATAGGCCATTCTGTGCACCAATGCTGCTACAAGTGTCCTTTACACACAGAATTTAGACTGAATATTTAAAAGCCCTCTTTTGATGTTTCTGCTACCAGCAAAAGCTGGTTTCAAACTGTTTTTATTTGGGTGGTTAGCTGCAATAGCCATGTTTTTTCCCCTGTGTAATCTGCAAGGACTGATCCAGTCTTCTGCTGGTTGAGTACCCGTACTAGTGTGCAATCCCACATGGCAGCCCATACAGATGCGGTGGTGTCAGTTAAACCCATGGTTCCACAGCGGGAATTGAGTGCCTGGAGTTTCATATCCTCCCTGGCAAAGTACATTGGCTCCTCCAAGACAAAAAGGAGCAGGTTGAACAGTGCTGTCTCGTAGAATCATGGACTCATGGTCCAGTCTGGTGTACAGACACTGCAGCTCCACAGCCATCATGCAAACATAGTCACTTCTACAAAGAATTCCTTCTGATTATTCAGAATTCTGATTATTCAGAATAACTTATTTCCAGAATTAAAACTGTTTTCTTTGATTCTTTCTCACTACTGTGTATTATTTTCTAAGACTTACATTTAGTAAGCCTACAAAACTTCCTGGCATCAAGTCAGCTATGTCTGCTAGAAAAACACCCATGTTGGAGGAAGCAGAACTTTTTATGAACACAAGACTTCTGCTGGCTTACCTCTGACAGTCTACAACAAAAGTAATTCATTACTATCAACTGAAACTTTTTCTGGTGTTAGATTTGACAGCATTCTTTTCCCCCCAGTGCTGTTCCCCAGTCTTTCCTTATACTGCCCATGTAAGTTCAGAAAAAGATACTATGGGCTTTTTTTATTACTTATAAAATCCTGGAAGACAAGCTTTGGTCTTCTGCATCACCTAAAAATGTAGCTACTGCATGAAATTTGTATGTCCAACTTGCCACATCTTGATGTCTGCAGTGAGGGCAGTGACGTGGGAGGGAACCTGTTTCAGCAACCTGCATCAATGCATAACTACATAACTAAGCTTTATCTTTAAATTACAGAAACACTTCTTGTTCTTCAGCAGGCCCATGCAACAGAACATTTTTTAAACATGGGCACAGGTTTTTTTGGGAAGACAGGAGAGAATTGAGGGGATTTTGTAATGACGTTCAGTTTCTCAGGAAAAAGTGCCTACGAAGTATAAGACATTAAAACTAACTGAAGGAGGAAGTAAGCATGCAAATTCTGGAAATGAGAAAAAATAGAAATATGAAATGATGGAAAAGCAAGCAAAGGTAATTCTCTTCAGATCTTTTTTTCTTGATCTATAATAAAGGGAAGGAAAGAGAAATAATGAGGGAACTCTCAATATCAGACTACATCTACATGAAGGCCTAGAAATGGAGAAAAGTAGTAGAACTTTCAGCAAGAGGGAGTCTGGTGTTAAATGGAAAGAACAAATCTGTGCAGAAGCTTGCAAAAACCTCTGCAATGACTGTCAACAGCAGAGGTAGGAAAGCCTTCCATGAAGCTACAAATAAAAACTCCTTTAAACACAGAGGGGAAAAAAATAGTAATAATTATCTAGAAAAGTACAACTTAAAGCTTCAGCTTCAGTCTCAGAGTAGACAAGTGGTGTTTGCTCTATGATACAATCTACATGTCATTACATTGAACAGGAATGCAAACATTCTGTAATTCTAAAATACTAAGTGCAGTATGGCTGCATAATACCAACATCTGTACAATGTATGTTCAGGAAGTCTGCCTTTCTTTTCTTGGTATAAAACAGTGGCATCCATTGCTTTTCACAGTGTACATTAAACTGTCATTGTAGAGTTGGGAGCGGGAGGAGAGACAAGTTTTATTTACTGCACCAATGCTGACCCGCAATTTAAAATACTTGGTTTTGAGACCGCGCTTTACGACAAGCCCTTTGTGGAATAACATCACAGGCCAGCCAAACACTCACTGGCTATTTTTTGCTGATGTCAAGAGCTGCTGATATTACAGTCCGATTAGCTACAAAATCAAGTGCACCATTTGTCCCTAGGATCACACACAGGAGCTTAGGAGGCAGACCAATGTGCCAGATGGTAAATATACTGTTGGGTCAGCAAAGACTGAATCCTGTCTTAGTGCTGCCTTAGCATTGTTTTCAATATCCTATATTACAGAAGCTAAGAGGCACTCAAGTCAATCTCACAAAGATTTGTTTCAAATTACAGCAAATAACTACTTGCAAACTCTGTATTCTACTTTACAGTAAAAACTGCCTTCCACTTCGATGAACTGGCAACGAAACAAGCCACAGCTTCTGCGTAATACACACGCATGAGTTTCCAGGGGGAGGGAGAGAGGAGGAGAGAGAACTGGAAAGCAGCTTATCTAGCTTTAGCATGACAATTACTTTCACTTCAGGGCAGATTTTACAGCAGAAATTAAAACAAAACCAAAGATGATCCAAGTTTCAGCACATGGTAACTGACAAGAGGCATGGTATAACTGTAAAAGAGAAGAAGAATCAGGAGAAATCCCAAGAAGCACTGACATTTCTAGGTTCCAGTTTCCTAGCTGTAAAAAAGGCTTAACAGGGTAATAATATCTATTACAGTATAGAAGCACTGTGCTATGTAAAATAACTTTTCATGAACTTTAATATGCTGCAATTAATCACCCAAGGCACACGATATGTACATACATATATATCTACATTAGTAAGTCAGGTGTTATTTACACAGTGATTTTGTTTCACTAGTCTGCAAGAAAAAATAGAAAGCAATACCAGGCAACTTGCTCAGAAGGAAAGACTGTCTGCATAGATGCCTGTAACCACAAATGGCCCAGAGTGAGGGCAGAGCCTTCTCTCTCACTTTTATTTCACTGGGAACTGGATTTGGTAGTGGGCATATTCAGGCTATAGACCCTTTCTTCCTTAGTTCTCCCTTTCTTCCTCCTACCTTCCTGCAGCTGCCAGGTAGTTTATCTGTGTAATTCAGAGGTTAACTCATGAAGCCTGGGAGTAAGAAATTTCAACTGTGTATTTCATATACAGCAGTACGAAAGTTTGGGTTTTTTCTGATGTTGCTCTGGTCCTGACTACAGAACATCAGGCAATCAAAAAACAATTTCATTTTACAAATAAGTATCTTAAATTCAACATTGATGTTTACTTCTGTAAACATACTTGTGAAGAAACAAGGAAAAAATGTTATTTGCAGATGCATGCCAGAAATTTTATATATATGCTTGGGGTGAAAGGAACATTCCTGAAGAGTTATGACCACACAACCAGGATAAAAGTGGGACAGGATAAGGACAGCTATTGCTCTTCACCAGCTCCTTTGTGTACTAGAATTCTGTTGACTTAAATGCATAACATACAAGTTGCTTATGACGTACATCATTACAGATTTACTTCAGAAGAAATACTATCGTAATGAGAATTGTTGACCAAATCCTCCTAAAGAGTAAGTAACTATATTGGTAGAATCCCCATGGTAGCAAGGGTCTAACAACGTTTTTCAAGAAAACATTAATTCAGCTGTTCACTGTAAATTACATTTCCAGTCCCAGTAAATGCTCTTAAACCTGTACTGTACATCCAAAGCCTTGTTTTCTTTGATGAATGAGGCCCAGATGTGTCAGCGCACTCATACGCAGGCAGTGTTACCTAAGGTAACATACAGACATGGTAGTAAATAACCAGTATATTAAGTATAACAAGATACTGACTGAATGCCTTCCCCTCCAGATAACATTTCAAGTGGTTATTAAGCATTAGGAAAAAAAAAAGTTCCAGCTTGAATTACAGGCAAGCATTGCAAAGTGTAAAAAAACTTCTAAAAATACTCCTGAAAATTGACTTCACCTCTTCCTTTCACATGAATCTTCTGATTTCTGTGACTGAGAATGATTTCTGTTGGAAATACCAAGTCCTGAGAAAAAGACAACTATATTTGATACTCTTGGGGCAAATTCCTCCACAGCTTTCAGCTATTTATTCAGTGCAAGAACCTCAAACAGCTAAGTAAGCAAATATGTTTTCTCCCATACAGGGCAACCACGGGAAGTAGGCCAATGGCTATTGTGACACGCCAGTATGCATTTTTTTGGCAGCAAACATCTATAAACACACACAAGAGCACAGGAGACTGATTTTTTTTAAGCTATTTTTAAAAACTGCTACTTGATTTCACCAGCACTTGCAGTTAGTGCATTATTTTGCATTTACCTTGCATCAGGCATTTACTGTGACCTACTAAGGAACTTTGATACCATGAAAAATTACCCATCTCTGTCAAGGCTTTCCCCTCAGGTGTCAGAACGTTATTGTAAAGAGGTAGCATCAGGAATATATAAAGCACTACTTAACAAACTTTTACAATTATAAAACCTTTTCAGAATGTTGTGAGGTAAAATTTCACAAATATGCCTGACTAAAATGAAGTAAAACACTGGAAATTCCCTCTGAAAATTGTTAATTCCAATTTAGACAAGTCTTTATTGATTAAAGGAGAGTAGAAGCTTAAAACAAGAGAAGTGTTCTACTTTTCCCTGAAGGCTAAAAAGTCACCCTTCCCCACACGACAATTACTCATTAAACCCTTTCTAAGACAAACAGACCTTACATGATGCAACATCGAATAGTTACAATATGCAAACTTCAACTAAGCAAATTTCTGCCTTAAAGATTACAGATCAGGTCTGATTTACAGGAAAGTTGGATTCCTCTAACAGTGTCAGGCTCTGGAATCCTTTGCTGAAAATGAAGTAGCACTAACACAAAGAAGAACTAAAACTGATTATTAGGTACTCAGTCCACTCTTCTACTGCAACATAAAAATACACAGTAGTTCTGAATCTGTAGTCCAGAAGGGAAGCACATTTAGCTGTACAGTAGTATTTCCAAACCATAGAATAGGTTCAGGGCTTTGGCTGCATCTGTTCTCTGGAACTCCTACATAATCCCTTGATCAAAATGAGACTGTCATTTAGTAAGCAGCAGTCTGAAAACGTTAGTATTTTGAACTGCGATGTTTCCGATGCTTTCCCATGCACAGCATAGCTACCTCTCATAACAAACTATGAGAACACAGCCTAGATGGTATCGCTATGAAATGGAGGGCACAATCACCTGAAAGTATATTACGAGTCACCAGCAGTCTACAATCAAACTGAAAAGGCACCCTAGCTGAGATCATACAGAAGCCAATCATTAATGAAGTCATATTTGATATTTTCATTATCTGCTTGGATAATGAAAGCAAGGTTTTCTAGGATTCACAGATAACTTTATGGAAGGCAAACACTTTGAATCAGAATTCAAAACTATCTCACTTTGGAGATTGGATAGAAGCTAATGAAATAAAAATGACTACACTTAGCAAAATAAAATGCAGAGATTGCAAGTATGTTTTCTACAGAACAAATGCCTAGACATTTTTCAGGGGTTTAGAGTAACCATGAATGTAATACACATAATGAGGCAATGCTGTTGAAAAAAGAACTACTGAAGGTATCAGGCTGGCAGGCACCAAAGGGCTGAAGTATACCTACACAGCCTAGATTCAATGTACTTGGGAAGCCTAGCCAGATTGACGAGGTGGAGCTGTCAAAGGCAATGCCAGGTGAGATGGCACTCAGGCCTCTTAGGGAGAAAATTAGTACTATTCTTGTCTTTGAGGAAAAGGGTAGCTCCACAAGAATGATGCTTTGACAAGTTCTGTTCAAGGAAGAAGATTTAAAACTTGGTAAAAGTTCAGTGGTAAAGAAAGGTACTGTCATGGAATGTTACACAAGAAGGAAAGAGGTAAGAGTAATAGTTTTAAGAATAACTAGAAGTGGTGGCCTCCTAGCATCTGATGCTTTGAAAAGTTGCTATTCAGTTATTTATGACAGAATATCTCTGCAATATATAGAGAATAATTATTCTGCTCTACTTGGTGGTGATGAATCCTCCAGCTGAAATATTGTCTAGTCTCTGCTAATGAACTGCAAAGTACAAAAATTGGAAGGATTTCAGAGGATTGTAAGAAAACTTAATCTACAGAAAAGGCTGAATAGCTATCTTTATCCCTATTAAGAAGAGCTGGCTACAAGCAAGGAATGCAAGTATCTCAAAATGTTCTTAGAGAGCTGCGTCTAAGACACAAATGTATTGATTACACATGCTAAAGACTTAAATCAGACACTAGGAAACCTTAAAGGAATAACTAATCACTTGGGTAGGACATCAGCAAAAACCAGAACTCTTGCCGGAGACTTCCGAACACCTTTGGTGAAAATCTGCTAAGAAATTATCTAGCTATTTTTAACACTACTTCAAGCACAAAAGAACAATCCCAAGGCTCCTCTCAGATCTATACTTCTGTGTAGTCTAAAACTTAACATATTCAAGATTACTACCTGAGTGACTTAAAAAATTCTACTCTCTAACAGAACGTTAAAGATGCTCCCTGTAAGTAACTTAGCTGTAGACTCTCAGTTTAAATAAAATACCTTGCTTAGGAAAACCTCTACTGCTAGGTGTGTTGACAAAATGAATGGAAAGATACTCATAAACCCAAACATTCAATTGATAGGTTGTCTTCTCATGCTCCAATACACCCAAGGTCCTTCCCTACTGAGGGGAGAATAAAAGTCAGCACTGTGTACTGCTATTGCTTTTGAAAACTGGGCCCTAGAATATGAGGGAATTGGAGATGAAAATACCTCTTGAAATTGTGAGCTACATTAAAGTTCCAGCTTCCTACTACCATCCCTAAATCGAAATCAAGATTAGAAAATGAAATTCTCAGACTAACTCCAAACACAGCACTTTGCAAAGGATGTAAAAGAGCTGGTAACCCTATCCAACTTCATTTCTATACTGAAAATGTTGCACATTGCCATATAAGTTAAAATCTATTTGCCCCACAAGATGTTTTCTCATCCTAAAACTCAAAGCATTAATTGTTAAAGCAAAAAGCGTAACATAAAGGTATAGCCTCTATAGATCTCCTAACTTGCTAAAATAAACTTAGCAAATACATTATGCAAGAGGTCAGACTAAAGGATTAAATACTGTGTATGATTTCCAAAGCAAAATATCCCATGCTTGAGCAACAGTCTTTGCTCATCAGTAGAAAAACAAATACCGGGGGGCATATTTTGGCCTTATTAATAACTAAACACATAAGCATTCAGTACTTTCAGATGATAGGCCTGAAACAGCAGTAAACTGCTTTTCACGAAGCACAAAATTGAACTGTGAAGCCTATTGCCACAGGTCTTTCTGAAGACCAAACCTACTTTATGCCAAAAAGTACCGTATGAATAGAGAGGCGAGTGTGACTACTGACAGTTATTTAGCACCACGGCTCTGAAACACAGCCTAGCTCAGGAAGTTTCTAAATTATGCATGCTCTAAATATGACACTAAGGAGGAGGGTACTTTGTAGGCACTGCTGCAGATTCCTCCCTAAACTAAAAGCAGTGGCCTTTGCTCCCAAATATGCGTACTTCTGCTTTGGCAATATGCCAGACATTTAAGTAGGCTTTATGTAAAGTTAAAGCCACCAATCAAATCTGCCTAGTGTACTTTATTTAGCTCTGAAACAGGTATAAAACACATTGTTATTAGCCTTTTAGTCTGTTAGAGAGAGCAATGACACAGTAATGTATTTTGTACCAAAGCCCTATATAAAACCACAGTTACCCTGAATTTACACAGCACACTTTTGTGCACTGAAGTCAGGAAAAGACTGGAAGTTTTTTTACAACCAAGAAACACACTTAGGGCCTCATTTAGAAACAGTATTATTAAACCCACCAAACAAACAACTGTTTAAATACTCTGCATTTTTTTGCCTACTGTTCAGGTATTTCATTTCAAGGAATTAACAGTGTACACAGAGACCTCAACTGAAATAATCTGAACAGATTTTCAGCATCTGATAACTGTCATAATCTGACAGTTTTCAGCATCATGAGAGTACATGCCCAGTGCTCCCTTCCACTGTATATGCCCTTTAGCAATAAATGGTATCTATAACTTGTTTCACTGTTGCTTAGTAAAATGCAGTCACCTTTGCTTTATCAAACATACTTGTTACTTGAACCTACTGTTCTAAATACAAAAAAAGAGATACACTTATACTGAACATCAATTTTTGATGAACTACAGGAGCATAGACAAGTGCAGAAATCAAGCTCCACAGCCCCATCTGTTGGATAATTAAGCTCTCGAGAAAGCCATCTACCAGCCTCTGGCCAGCAATGCTGAAGTGGAACTAGTTTACTTTGATACTATTCCAAGTTTTACCCTCACAAATTTATGATATCTGTGCATCAGTAGCAACTTTTGCTACCTAAGCACATAATAACTGAGTTTCTAACACATTCTGATTTTCAATTTATTTTAAACAAGAACAACAGAGCACTCCATGTACAGTGCTACTTTTTTGAGCAAGTTTGAGATTGACCTGTTTGTCTTTTCGTTCATTGACTATAGTGAAATTGCAGGTTTTAAGAGGCGTCCCTTGAATTTAAAGCCCAAGCTAAAATCACTTGCTTCTAAAGCCAACAGTTTCAATGTAAATTTGTTTTAAAGGCATTTACTGTAGTTCATAAGTGACAAATGTTTCTAGCTCCCACTCTGTTGTAGGAACTAAGACAGCCAGATTTTGGGCATATGAAAGGGATGAAATACGAACTTATTGTGTTAAAAACACAGAACCAAACATCTGAGTGATGTAAAACAGAGCATCTAATTATACCATGAACAGAATAACTCCTTTGTATGGATGCAGTTCTGATGAATAATTACAGTAGGACAGAGCATTCCCACACAGGAATCAGATTAAGATAACGGTACAACCATGCCAAGTTCAAGGGCTGTTCTAAAGGTCTGAGATCTGAGGCTTGGCAGCAGAGCAGCAAAGGGGAAAAGAGGAATCACATGTTTAGATTACCAGCTGGAAGGACCACAGCCAAACTACACAAAAAGAAATGTGCAAGGGAAGTTGGAAAGGGAGGAGTCACGATCAGTGATGGATCATGTACTGTTACACTTATATCATCCTGTCTTTGACAAACTTAAATAGATTATATGCCCATACCATATTGATGTGCAAGAATATAAATTTAAGCGACAATATGGCAGGCAGACTTGACTTGTCAAACTCACTGTTCAAAATAATTTAAGATGATTACATTCTACTCCATGCTACAGTGCAAATGTATTGAGCAGATGTCAAGCTGAAAAGAATAGCATTTCAGCATGTAGAAAAGTACAATACTGGTCTCTTAGCTACCTATTCATAGTGGTCAGAGCCACCAATTGCTGAAGCAATTATTAACACTGAATATAACTAGCAATATGATAGAGTCTTTCCATGTTGCTTTTGGAATAAGGTATGGCCTTGGAAGGGGTAAGGGAGAATCAGGATCTTGTAATTCATGTTTTAGGAGTACTACAAAGGTGAGAAAGTCAATGCATTTTCAGATAATTTGTTGGAAAAACACAGATCTCACAAATGTCTGTTAAAGTACAGCTTAGAATATAGTTTTTACAAGTTTTCGTGGAGTTGTCCTTTAATTGTATATTTATATAGTTCAATTTCTTAATACATTTTGAGTGGAAAAGTCAGTTCTTGTATGATCTACAAACACACATTTCAGTATTCTAAAAACCTTTGCAAGGGGCATTTCCTACAGTAACAGGATTCTGCTTTTAACACAACTGCCAGATCCTCAGAGAAGCAGTTGCACTGGGTATGAAAGAACAGCAGAAGCACTAGAAGAGCAGCAAGCTGCCCTGACAAGCAAGAGACAAAGGTCCACATTACAATCCTTATTCTTGAATTGCATTGTTTGAAATGCCATGTGTGAGCTTCATTTAACTCAAGCACAGCATATTACATTACTTTTAAACAAATGATGTCAGATACCACACCAAGGTGCTTAACTTACCCCTCCCATTGTAATGCCATCAATAAGCGCCACATACGGCTTTTTGCAAGTGCCTGTAAGGAATGTAAAGAAACAAAAATATTGCACTTTATTTTTCAAGACAATGGTCCTGTGGCATCAGCTGAACTGATGAATCTGACTGACCTGAACACACTAATATTAGACAGCGGTTTGATTCAGAGTGGACTTCTGAATCTTTCCATGCATGGTAATTGAAAACATCTTTACTCAGTGTCTTTTCTGGTAGTTATTTTAAGACCACACACTCCTAGGTTCTTTCCAATAAACTAAGGCATTTAACTCCTAGCTTAATTTATGCAGTTTGTTTAAATGGGAAGCTTTAACATAATTTGATCTTCTGCCTTCCGACTGAATACTAATGACTTTCCATGCATCTATTTATATCTCAAGTCTTCTTTGAAGTAGATCAATGGTACTTAGTGCAGAACTGCACTGTCCGCATCTATGACATAATTAATCTGTAGCTGAATTGTAACTATCCAGAATAACAGGATGCAATAAGCTATCACAGTAACTTAAACAAAAGAAACAAATTCTGCATGCATGATGTAAAAATGAGATGTGTTACACTAGTGGTATTAAAAAAAAACTAACATAAAACTATTTTTATTATGTAATCTTGGTTTTTTATAGATTAGTAGAGAAAGCAAATTTACATTCAAAGTCACTACTCTGAAAACCATACTGCTTCAGAATTTGCTATTCAACATACCAATGGCATTGTTCAGGGTATATTCTTCTTTGAAGAAATCTTGTGCCAGCTTATTTCCAACTTTTCCTGCATCTGTGATGGCTTAAAAGAGAAAAAAATTCTAAAGATAACCGTAAGTTTAAATGAAAATGCAAATAAGAATTAATACTGCATGAAAATTGTGTCCAGTTCTGGGCCCCTCAGTTCAAGAAGGACAGGAAATTGCTTGAAAGAGTCCAGTGCAGAGCCACAAAGATGATTAAGGCAGTGGAACATCTCCCTTATGAGGAGAGGCTGAGGGAGCTGGGTCTCTTTAGCTTG
>JBAFWW010026183.1:0-28540 GCA_036873685.1 Agapornis canus
AACACAGCTACTACAGAGAAGAAAAACTGACTGCAACTGCTGAACCCAGGACAACCAGTTGTCCAGAAAACAGAACAGGGAGATATGAGACTACAGAAAGACTGTTTTGGGAGGCTTTTCTACTTAAAGGGCACTTGAATATAATGTTTTATGTAGCATTTTTCATTTATAGTGTCCAAACAGCCAGGTTAAAAAATAATGACCAAGAAAGAAAAAAGACCCTGATAAAAAACAGAACTAAAGAATGGAGGTGTTCTGCTTTCAGGTGCTTGAAGGAGACTAACAGAGGGTATTGCCACAAAAAGTGATGGGATGGTGTCAATACAACCAGAGGAATAGCATGATGTAACGAGTTACATTGACTTGGCTAGTGATGCACAGTGGTGGATGCTGCCAAGGAGGAATCTAGGAATTCAAGGGGCTTTTTTCAGGTACTCTGTCTCCTCCTCCTAGGAGTTCTGCCTTCACTTCTCTTGACATGGTTTTAAAAGACACAAAACTGTATGACTAGGAAGAGACTGCTTTAGGGTTGTTGCTGGTGCTTGGCTAAAATCACGAGCACTAAAGTTAGGCTATTTCTGAGATGACCAAGGGGACCTCTTAAGTGAACAGTAAAAGGGATTGATATAGAGCTTAAATTTACAAATCTACCCAAGAGGCACCTTACATCCAAACACTGCCTCAGTTCCATCTCTTAGCAGAGTAGAGTTTTTCTTAGGAAGTGGAAGGAAGGAATGAATTTTAGCAGAGCCATTGAATACACCACATTTTAAATACGCCACAAACGCGTCATTTTTCTTGTGTTCTAAAACCTTCCTTTTCTTTTATAGGTGGTGCTCGTGGGGTTGAGAGCTGGGATAAAACACAAGTGTATAAGATGTCTGCAAAAGCCACGCATTTACTCAAGTATGGTCACAAATAGGGGGGATTTGACTGTGGCTTTAAGGGTGCAGCAGAACTTAGCAAGAGAACAATATGCTTTTATTCCTTTGTTCCATGAGGTTTATCTACCTGTAACTTATAGAAATACAGCTTCAGTCTCTCTGCCAGAGCCATGGAAGCTGGTCTGTCGTGTTTGAATTAGTATGTTAACAGGACAAGAGCTGCAAAATATATCTTGGCAGTTCTAACACTGTGCACTGAGAAATAGCGTATGATAAAGGAAATTAATGGTACTAGTACATCAGCTGGTGTAAACATAGCTGGAGGTTTTATTTCTATGTGCTTTCTGGTTTTGCAGAGGGTAAAGAAAAGTGACAACCTGAACAGCTGCCTATTGAAACTTGCTGCTTGAAGTTATGGAGTTTGTGGGTTGGTTTCATCCTGTGATTTTATTCTTTGTCATTGTGGCATCCACTAAAAGCTCTCATGGTAGATATTTCTAACACATTTCTCAAAGGGGATTAATGATTCATTGTTTTTAGGGCTATTGTTTTGTTCTCCGTGTGTGGTGATTCCATGTGTTCATTACCAAAGTCCTAAGGCCAAGGAAGCAGAGACAGGACACATGGCCCAAACTAGCCAAAGGGGTATTCCATACCACAGCATGTATAGAAAGTGGGGGGAGTTAGCTGGAAGTCCCAGATCACTGCCCTGATTGGGCTGGGTATTGGTCAGTGGATGGTGAGCAATTGGATTGTGTATCACTTGTGTTTATTGTTTTCTTTTCCTTTTTCATCTTTTAGTTTCATATTTCCTCCCCTTGCTATTTCCCTTAGTAGTAGTAGCTGTACTAGTTTTGTATGGTACTTGAGTTATTGGACTGTTCTTATCTCAACTGGTGGGATTTACATTCTTTTGATTCTCCCATCCTTCTGGGAGCTATGGGGGAGAGAAGAAGGAGGGGGTGAGCAGGTGGCTGCGTGGTTCTGAGTTACCGGTTAGGCTCAAACCATGACAGACTAGTACACATCATCTCTCATGTAGTGATTGAAGTTTACCCTCACGTCTGATTTACTGAATTTACTTTGATTGATTTAAGCCTGTCTTGAATTCTTCTGGCAAATCGAAAGGAAAAGCTGAGAATAAGATGCAAAAACTGTGCAGCCCAACACTGTAAGTGGATCTAAAGGGCATCAGCCCTGTTTGACCTATAAGCAGTGGTAAGTACCAACTGCTGGCATTTACTTAACTTGCAGTTGGGTGCCTTAAAACTGTGCTTTCAAGGGGAGATACAAACTTGTCTTGTTCTGTGATTTGCTGTTGTATTTTATTCCTGTGCCTGAGTAAAGTTTGATTTTACTGGACTAATTTGATGGAGGAATCAAGTTTCCCCTGTTATGCATGAGAATTTCTTGTCGGCAGAAAGGATGTGGTGGTTCACTCTTCTCAGGCTGCTGTACTGCAAGTTTTTGATGAGGGCAGGACAGCTCTGTTACTTGGAACATTACTGTGTTCCTTTTTTGCCACATTTGTGCTTTTTGCCTTGAGTTGTGATGATTTTAGTTACCTTGGGGCAGAACTGATGGTGACTTGGCCACTGGGAACTGGATTCACTTTTACTCCAGTGGAAATTTCAGCATCAGTCAAATGATGCTACAGTCAATGTGATTTCTCCACACAAATATTTGAATGAAGTTCAGGCTGTGGCTGGACAGCCAGTAAGAGCTGTCTGCATAGCTGTAAATACATAAATAGATTTGACCAAGGCAGGTGGGTTAATCATGATGGATTTTGGTGGTATTCGGCTTGTGCTTTTCTTCTGGAGTTGTGTGTCAGAGTTTGGGGAAGTTATGTCTCCTTCTCCCCTCCTCTACCATTTATTCACCAAGTTTGTTGGGTGTTTTGATTCACCATCTGTCTGGGACTCCTATTTGGTAAAAGTACTTTACTGTATTTGTTAGTAGCCTTTTTATTCTTATTTGGCAGAAATGAGTTTTTACTGGTTAGTTGAGTACTTTAAGCCCTGCAAATACCAGCTGTATGATGAATCCCTTTGTATTTCTGAAGCCTGAAGGATAACCATTTGCGAGGACCAATGTAAAACAGTTCTCGATTTTGTATTAGTTCATATTATTTATGTTTCATGAAGTAATGGTCTTGTTACAAGGTCATCAAGAGTGTAAGTAGATTTAAGTTTTAGCTTGCAGGGTAGTTGGTAGTGCTTCAGAAACTGTGCTGTTAACCTTTACTTTGTTGCCCCTCTGGAAAGAAGTACTATTGCTTTTGCCAAGCTAACTAAACTTATTTAGCTGTCAGTGAAACTCACCTTTTCATGTTCTCCTTGCTCTCTGAAGTTGCTTGAATGATGGCCTTGAGCAATGAATATAAAGACAGAAGGTTACTGTAAGGGAGCTTATCAGCTCGAGGTGTTTTTATTCTGTGGGAAGTAAGGCAAAGCCCATGTCTGTTGGGCAGTTTGGCATTTATATTCTGTGATAAATACTTCTGGAATGGTTGAATTAGACTCTGAGTTTAATTGGGTTTAAAGGAGAAAGAAGGCATTCAGCACTGATAAGGAAGAAGAAACTAATTCATTGTTTATGTTTCTGCAACAGGTTCTGAAGCTGGATATTTGTGAAAACACAAGATCTTTAGACACTTTATGTGCTTTTGTGTTATTCCTGCAGGCTGTCTTTTATATACAGTTTTCTATTAAACATACGATGTTTTATGTGGTGATTATGGGACGATATTTTACATCCTGATATAGATTGAGGCCCATACTCTTGGAATTCTTATTTCTGAAGGATTGCTTAAGAACCGGAATCTTTCCTAAGAATATTTGAGGCGATGCATGCCTTCCCTGGAGGCACAGGTAGGGTATTTCTTGCAGTCCCTCCTCTAACAGTGTAGCAAGGAAGAGATGCCTATTTAAGGTGATTCTTTTCAGGAAGAGAAATGAAAGTTCTTGAAGGTGAGGAAGAAAACTACTTTGCCTGTTTACAATGAGCAGGCAAAATGAATAGTGTTCTGGCGGAGTTTTGTTTTGTACATGTGTCAATACAATTATTAATGTAGTGCCTGAGTACCTAATAAAATTAGATACATCTGTCATCTTTGTAAGGCATTTGAGTCTTTGCTGCAGTAGTTCTTGTATTTATTTTCTTTTACGCTATTCTTTTATGAATCAGTAATGTAGTTTTCTATAGGTAGAAATAAAACTGATTCTCATCTCAATAAATTGCTTAATAATAGTGCCATGCATTTGCTTTTGTTTGTCACCAGAAAGAAAAGAACATCCATTGCTTTGAGTAAAATGGGAACTTTAATTAGCCTTGCCAACAAAAAATAATTACTTTGTCAAAATCATGGTGTTCTTTTCTGCCACGAGTGACACTAACTCTTACTTTGGGAAGTATTACCCTAGTCACAGTCATATTTCCTCTTAGAATATTGTGTGAGCACAAGAGCTAGCAAGCTAAATGTTAATCAGCAATATATTGAGGCATCTTACTGAGCAACATTTAGGTGCTCATCTTATGAAAATCATTATTTTTCTCTGTAGAACCTACCTAGCAAATAACCTGGAAGCATCATACATGGAAAAAAACCTGCTTTCAAAGACAGCTTCAGAATGCCACTGACAAGAACTCATCTTCTTTTTCCTAAGCACCCTTGTAGGATTTTTCCTGAATTTCCAATTCTGATTTTGATTCAGGTTTCCCTTTTAGCCTTTCTTTTACTTTACTAATAGAGTAAGATGAGGTTGATTTATTTAAAACAAGCAAACACAAAAGGATCTGGATAAGAATCAGGTGGTCTTTTTTGGGTTTTATGAATGAAGGCCTTTACAGCAATGCTAACTGTGCTCTCTGCTGAGAACGGAAGTGGCCTCTGCTCTCTGCAGTGGTCCAAAATGAAGATTCTCGGTGATGCTGGTGATTTTATTTCACAGATTTTAACATGTCAGTAGCAATTACATCCTATTTTACCTTCTAGTATCTCTTTTTAATCTATATATTTGATAATCACACCAGGGTGCCCCAAGTGGAGTAGTAGGTATGTTCATCAGGTACTCAGCCTTGCACAAGTGCAAGGAAATGTTCCAATGTAAGGAAAGATGCACATAAATGACAGACTTCTGGTTTCCCAAAATGACTAATTACAAACAAAATTTTCTTGAGTGTTAAATTTTATCTGGCAAGTACTTTAGGAGCTATAATGCGTTCTCTAATGAGGGTTCTAGGGTGGGAATGGAAAGCTAGGCACTTTGCATTGCCCCTTTTTACTGCTTAGGAGAGGAGACAACAATATAGTCTCTTCTAAAGGCAGAAATCAGCTCAGTGCTGTTGGAGAGATGCTGCCTTTAAATTACAACTATTATGTACATACATGTTTAAGTATGCTTTGAGTGGCTTTGCAGTGCCTTTTACTCAAGGGCTTGGTGATCTTTGCTAATTCCATAAATCATTTTAGAGACAGTTTTATTGGACTGCTTTTTTACTTAATTGACTACAAGCTGTTAGCAAACCCACTAACTTGTACATGTGTATCTCTATATTTCATTCTACAGGAGCTCTCCTATTCAGTCATTTCTGAATTAAACATTTTTGTCTTTTATTGGAGCCTCGATAAGGGTAATGCTGTTTGGAAAGGGCTAGAGTTCTGTTGTACTTGTGCATGTATTATTTAGTAAGTGTTCTCAATGTCTTTTAGAAGACATCAAATACACAAAGTACGTTGCAATCATTAAGCAAGCTTGTCAAGAGCAATTGGAATACAACCTTTTCCTGTGTTGTCAGGGAGCTGCTTGATCTATGGCTGGCTGGCTTTTTCTTTCTTAAGCTAGTCCTGTTGGGTATCATAGTGCAGCCGTGCAAGCCAAATGTTACTGACTCCATCAACCCAACCAGAGTGGTTGTCGTTGATAGCAACTAACTGCAGATGTTGCAAAGCAGGATCTTTTTGTTCTGTAGATAAACACACAACTACTTGCTGCTTTGAAGAGGGCCTCGAGCTGCTTGAGTGTCCTGGTGCTGTGGATTTCTAAATTGCAGGAATTTTAGGCTCATTATCTGTTCTAAATAGGTAGCACTTCAGTTAAATATGCGGAAAGAGCTTTTATGGGTGGAGGTTTGTTTAAGACTCAAATATCTCCTTGAGAGAAAGGTTTGACTCCTAGAATTCCATATTGGGATGTAGGTACCTTCTTTTGGGGAGAGAATCTTTCAGTCCTAAATAACCACTGGCACAAGAATGAAAGCAAGGTACTGGAGAAATTCTGTTTTAACAATTCTGTGCTCGTGAGAATGCTGTCCTATTGAGTTATTCATATTTAGCTGCTTTCATGTGTGCCACAGATTTTACTGCATGGAACTGGGACCTTTGTGAATGCTGATTTGTTAAACTAATAGATCTGAAAATGCTTTCTGGCTCTGGATCTCTAAGAAATTCATCTGTTTATTGAGGAGGATTGTTTTATATTACAGTGTTTCATTTATTGTAATTAAACCATATCTAAATCATGGAAGGAGAGGAAATTTCCTTGTAACGTGTTTTGATTGGGAAGCCATGCAGTGAAAGTTTATAGTAAAGATAAAACAAATGCTGGTGAGCTGCTTTGCAGAAAAACCATTAATATGAAATGAAAAATTAATTGAGCTTGATTTTTCCATGAATTCCAGATTGGTGTTCTGCTGAACCTCAGATCCGCTGTAACAATTGTGTGACAGGAAAACATATGCCATGGTTGCTCCCAGCTACACCAGTATGAGAGATGATTAGCATTAGAAAGAACTGTGCAATAATGCACTTACATTACAGGACCACATCAAATATTATCATGAATGGTTAAAAAGTGGGATTAAACAGTTTATGTGTGATAGAAAATGGATATATTTAAAGACAGCTGAATTTGGGGAAAGATCGGCTCCTCATGCGATGCTTTACCTGGAGAAGGATTACACCTAGCTGTTCTTGATGTTTCCTCTTTCTTTTGTGGAACCACTTCCCATACAGAACTGGGAAATCAACATGGTATGTTGAGATTTTTAGTATAGAAAAATGTGAAACTTCATGAAGAAATGGGTAGGGAAGCTGTTGGATGTGTATGCTGAGGGACAAGTCTGGTGAACAAGGAGTCCTGTTCTATTTGTTCCTGGACTTGCTATAGATCTGCTGAGTGACCTTGGATTAAAGCCACTTTGTCTTTCCACATCTATTTGGCTTTATTCTGTCATGGCCTCTATCTAACAGTCTATCTAAATGTACAATGCAATTGTTCAGTGTGTTGTTTTTCAGATAACACATAGCATAAGGGGACATTTTCTTGCTTCCATATCAAATTACTACCCCTCCAATATATGCAGAAATATGAATTATATTATGATAGCACTTTCTTAAAGCTGCTGTATATTTTCATTCTGTGTTGGAGGATGGAAATGGTTACAAGCAAAAACCTGGGAAAATCTGTTCCCAGCTTAGAAGTTTCAGAAAGCTAGAAATGAAGGGGGAAATGCCTACACAGTGGTGTGTGTATTTCTGAAACACTGGAACTCTAGAGAAGCTTTAGAAAATCCCATAGCTGATAAAACATACAGAAGTTACTACTGGTAACATAAAGTCCTTTCTTCTTCCTGCAAAAGCAGCTCATCACACCCTAATGAGGTTATCCAAGCAGCAGTGAGACACAGAGTCTAGGATTTTATATAGATGTTTGGCTCCAGCATGAGTTGTTATTGAGAACTATCTCAGCAGTCAATAACACTGAAGGTTCAGCAGAGCCAGCTGTGGCAGCTCATCCCAGGAAGATCCTGGCACACTTGCAAAGTACCAGTTGAAATACTGCTGTGACAGATAAGGAAGCAATTTGTATGCCACTACAGATATGTAATTGCTCAGCACATGCTCACAGTACAGAACTCACCAGCATTTGCCCTAATGGCAGACCAGAGTTTCAGAACTGGTTAAAAGTAAAAAGGGAAGAGGCAATTGAACTGGCATAGTAAAGGATCTTTCCAGAAGTTATTCTTGGCATATAGCTCAAGCAGCATACTGGGATTTGGTATGTGCAAACTGCCAGTATCCAAAATGACAGGCCGGACTGTTTTAGCAGTAGTTGCTTGCTTCACTTGGTTTGTGAACCGTCTAAAAGAAAGCTTCTGAGTTACTATTGAGTTACTTCTACTTTTTTCCTATCAAACAAGTAATAAAGCAGAGGTGTAGAGGCTAAAAGGACTGCTGGAGGCCGGATAGGAAGTGCCCATTTCTGATTAAATTATGAATACCAGTAGAACATCAAGTTCCCCAAGTGCTTTATGGATCCCACCTCATTAAATCTTTATAACAGCAGCCAGAGCAATAGCACAAGACTTTATTCTTATACATAAACAAAGGAAGATGTGTCATCTGTGCCAATAAAGTGAAATGAATTAATAACTAAAGAAACAATTGATACATTTGCTTTATACTGTGCTTGGGTATCTTGTTGGTAACAGGCACTTTTATGGTACCCAGCTAATGGTACAGTCTTAAAAGCTTTTAAATATATGGAGTTTGGTGCTGGAAAGTGGGTTTCCCAAAGGCAAAACCTTCATGTAGCGTGTTTGTGGGAGTAGTTGCAAAGTATTTCTCATTAACATGAAGTTCTACATGAAGTAGAGACAAGCAAATGGGGTAAAGGATGATTTCTGACATCAGGAGTTTGATCTAGCTGGTAGCTTTTATTACCTCTGTTCTTACCTGAATGTGCAGTTTCCTGCAGTACTCCATCTGATTGCAGCTGGCATTGCTTCTGTGGAAAAGGGGATAGAGATACAGCTTTTTCACATACCACGTGAATTTCCCTTCCCCTTTCCCAGTCTGTTCCTGCTTCTCCCACCTGAAAAACCCTCAACAACTCTCAGCATGTTCCTCTGAAGGCTGCATACCTACTTTTCACACTATGTCAAAATATTCTGCTAGTGACCCAACTTCATTTCAGCTTAAGATACTTCTCGGCTACAAGCCAGATGCTTTCCAAAGAGCAAATACTGTGCCAAAGTCTTCCTGCGTGGCAAGCTCCATTTCCTGAATGCCTGGCAGTGATGGTGCTCCATCAGAAGCATCAGCTTGAGTAAAGCCAAGGAGAATTTATGTGCTGTAAGAACTTAGCTTTGTTTACGCTCACAAAACTTAGTAGCACCTTCTGAAAGGTGAAGTAGTCTGCAAAGTGTGGGTATGTTAACAAGTACTTGGCAGAGCTGAGTTGCGCTAGTGTTACCTTGGTTCTCAGGAGTGGTTTTTGGTGCCTGCTGAGCTCCGCACGGTTCAGCACAGACTGCTGTTGTTTTGTGAACTACTCTCTTGAGAGCTGAGTTGAGGGTGCATGTGCCACACTGGAGTCATAGATGCGCACACACGCATACAGAAGAGAAGATGTGCTATCAGTGCATACCGATAATCTTTCTCCAAACTTAAAGATGCTCTGTAACGCAAATGCAATCAAAGCTGTATGGAGTATAGCTGGCTCTGGGAAACCAGTGTTCCAGTGTGTGCCTGCTGTGGGACACTTTCAATAGCTATGGAGTATCTGGTTTCATGGCTGTCACATCTTCCTCACTTTTTTTCTTTCTTATGTAATATTCCCATTAGGCTTCTCTGAAATATTCACCAAGCCCTGAAAGAGCACAAACACCTCAACGTGGCAATGCAGCATGGTAAACTCCAGGATTGTCTTTACAGGGAAATCAGGGAAATCCTGAGAAGTCTGCACGTGCAGAACTATTGAGTATTCTTTGCAATACCCAATAAGATGCATTTTGTTGTTGTGTTGTGAGGGTTGGGGTTGCAAGCGCACTTCTTTTTAATTGTGTTTCCCTTCTTCTTCAAGCATCTGAGTCCTTTATTCCACAAAAACCTAGGCATATGTCTTTGGATGAAAACTGGCCTGCCTGCATACAAGACATCCATGTAGGTGACAGCTGGGAGAATACAAATGCGTGGCACAATGTGCTATTATAATGTCAGTCAGAGTAGGGTGGAGGGAATGCTTGGATTCACAGTCTGTTTACAAGTGGAACATACCACCTTGTTGCAACTTATCTTTTCTCCTCAAAAGTTTATTTCCACCATTTTTCTATTACAGAGAGCAGTGTGAAATTTTAACCAACTCTTCTGCTTGTTGCTTAATGCAGGGACTTAAACACCCAGGTAAAACATGCAAGCAAGTAAAAGGGGGAGCTGAATTTCTCAGCAATCAAAAATATCCATATGTTAGAACATGAGATTTTGCTTTTCATTTTGCTATTGAGTTTGGGCCAGTATTATTCAATAAGGTGTTTTGTGTGAGAGGTAGGGTGGATTAAAGCAGTAAAATGGAGCATTACCTTATGGTTGTGTGTGTGTCCACATCAAATATACTGAAGATGGAATTAATATTTCTACCTATGTATTCCTATTTTGGTAATGAACTGTGGCAAGGGAAAATATTTTCTGTGGAAACAGATGGCTTTTTGGGCATGTGAGAAGATGCTTTTTATTCTTCCACTCCTCAGCCCCCTTTCCCCCCCCAATTTCATTTCTCTTCTTGAATATGCATGTAAGGAGAATAGGAAATATGGTGTTTGGTAGGTCATGTAAGGGTTGACAGAGATTGTAATTCATTACGTCATTGGAAATGCATTGTTTAGCTGCTTTTGTAAATTTAAATCTTGTTTTTTCTTCTTCATGCATTTTACATAAAGCAGTGAGAAAAATAGGAAAAGAAGAAAGTTTAAATTTGACTGAGAAGCGGTCGTGACTTAAACGTAGTTAGTCCCAGAACCTTGTTATATAATAGTTCTTCAAGCTACCTCCCTACAAGTTAACCTTAAGCTAATCAGTTTTTAAGGTATCCAGCTTGAGTATTTAAGCTAATGAAATTAATTGGTTATACAGTGGCATCTGTTCACAATGGAAGAGTGCCATACTTTTCTTATGTGCACCACTAATGTCTATGCAGATGTCACTGTTGGTGTCTGCACTGATGTATGAGAAAGTCACCTATCATTCAAGTTGAAAGTAACATGAAAATAGACCTGTACATTGTGGTCTGTGTAACATGAATGTAGGCAGTTAAGCCCTTGCCCCTTTCTTAACACAGGTATCAGCTCTGTGCTCTCTAGAGGAGTTCTTAAATGTCACTCCTTTCTTGCTGGCACTTAAAATCTCTGAGAGAGAAGAAGAGGAGAGATGAACAAGGGATCAAGTGAGCACAGCAATGAGAAATGTTAGCCAGGTTTCCCATTTTTGGTTATATCACAAGACTGCTTTCTCAATATTATTCTTGAAGCTTTACTATTCCTAGCTAAGTGTCTGCAGTTGAAATACCAAGGGTTTTGGTGCAACAAGGCAGCCCAAAATATACATGAAAATGGGAAAATTAATGCTGTCTTGTCTTCTTTTTATGCTTCAATCTGTCCAGAAAGAAATATATTCTCTCTTTTAAGCCTCATTAATCTCTTTGAAGATGTAATTGGATTTTTATATATCCATTCACTGAAAATGAAGCTTCCCTAGCTGGGTGATAGGTCCTTTACGAGCACAGAAATTCCACAGCATATCCATGTATGTGACTCCCTTGAATCACTATACTGTCCCTTCTGCTGGGGCTGAGGCTGGCCAAAGAAGCCAGCTACAGAAAGGAACTGGAAAGAATCCTTTCTGCCATTTCTTATGTTTCATTATACCAAAATGCTGTGTAGTGATTAAGAGACCAGAACGTTTTAGAAGAGATTACTCTGCCTGTGAGATTCTTTGGTTCTGGTTTCACCAAGTAGAAAGAGATTCTTTGGTAGGAAAGACTTCTGTCAGGAGTTACGTTTTTCACATGAAATTTCCTATTCTTTAGCAAAGCACTTTATCTTTGATTTTCTAAACCAAGTTTTTCTTCCCCCTTTGTCAAAGGCCTTTAATTGTATCTTTAGTTCCCAATTACTTTAAATGCTTAGCTCAACTTATTAACTCTTTTGTTGAAAGAACAACATGGAAGCATGTGCAAGTTTTTTCTTAAGCCAATTACCTACTTTTCTACACATGGGGTAACATAATGGAAAAGCTAGAGCATACTATGCCATGTTAAGGAGAAGATGGTATTATGGCATGCTGCCATCGCATATCCATGGCTGTCAAGATCCTTGGTGCAGTCAATGTTTATCACACTACGCCCATGCATCTTGCATCGATGGTGTTTTTAGGTGCCGTTAGTATATAGAAATGAGGATGGAAAAACATTTTATGTAGGGCTCTAGTAATCAACCATTTGCTGAATGCTCAGCATTGTGGTTTTCATTCTGAGAATCGGTTGTAGGCCTCAGATGCTGTGATTTGGGTATTTTCTTTTAGATAAAGTGTGTCTGCAATCAGTAGTGATCTTAATACACTTAGCAGCTTAGTCAGAATGTAATCTAAGAAAAGACTACATCAAAAACATGGACCTCCAAGTGATCTTAGTTGAAATGAAAGCAGGTAATATCTCCCATTTCATGTGTGTTTGCCTTCAAGTAAAGCAGGTGTATAAACAGTTTATTTGACCTTGGCTGATGCAGTGGCAAGAGTAACTGCAAGAGAGGAAAGAATTAATGAAGCCAAGGACAATGTAAACTGCTCTTCAGCAGACATGCTGACAACAACAGAAAAAGACATTCCCTCTTGGGCAAAATCGATGATCTTGAAAATCATCATACAAGATCTAATCTGAAGTCCTCTTGGTAGCTCTACAATTGGGAGAGTGCTGATGCACTGGAGTTTCTGGGCAGAACTCAACACTGCAACCTGATTATTCACCCTGTACCAGAACGTTCCATGGAAAAAAACAGGCTATGTAAGAGTTCACATTTTCCCACCTGATTTCCTTAAGTGAAAGGATGAAAAAATTACACATTTGCATTTCTCTTTTCCCTAATATTAGACTAAAATTTCTCAGCCTTTTCCTCTCTCCCACCCCAAAAAAAAGAGAAAAGCTCAACTGAGCTAATTTGAGGATAGATGAAAATATGCTGGGATGCAAAAAAACCACCCGAGTGTGGAGCAAGCCAGATAAAGTCATTTGTTTGCACAGTGGTCTTGATAGGCTGGATTTAAGGAACAAAGTGATAATTTACATTTTACACTGCTAAGGATGAAGAATTTCTTCTTCCTTTTAGAAAGAGGTGCTAACTATGAAAGGAAAGAGTAAGCAGTCTCGAAAGATAAACTTCAGAAGATTGTAAATAATAATGTTTATAAAGATCCTTCAGTCAGAGAGCTTGTTACAGTAAATTGTGTTATTATTCTCTTACTTTCCAGTAACTTTAAGCAGGAAGTTTTCTATTAAATGCTTCTGTGTCAGAAATTTAGATTTGTGATTAAAAATACTGCATGTCTCCAAATCTGCTCGTAATTAAGACATAGCATTTTAAATTATAACATTTCATCTGGGTTTCTTTGATATCAAAGCCAGGTTTGGAGTACCTGTGTTCTGGAAGTTACAGTGTTCAGTCTGGTGTTTCAATCTGGATACAGAGGTGACAAGCTCATTGATAGGGAAATGGTTATTGCAGTATGAATATGTAAATAATGGAAGAAGCAGGATAAGAGAGCTCCTTCTGGTGTCTTACCTCGGCCATAATCATATTGTCCTGATATTCTAGTTGCTACTTTTTTCCCCAATTAACACCTTTAGGAAATCATTAGGAAATGATAGAAAATATAATCTTCAGGATGATGAAGGTCTATTTCAGAACTGACAGAGAAAATGTGACCTCCTTATGGTTTTTATGTTTTTCTCTCCTTTAGAAAAAGAGAAAAAAGGGGAAAAAAAGTACTTTTATAGTATTTGACACAGAATAAAATAAATAATCTGCTTAGTCTCTCTCTGCTTCCCATTTTCCCCTCATGACAAAGATGTCCCTATATTAACTCCTATCATCTCACTGTAGAAGTCCTAAATGTATTCCCCTAGACACTTACTGACAAGTATCTTTGTGTTAGAGAGAAAGAGGAATAACTGGCAGTCCTTAGATGATGCTAGATTTTCCCTAATGGAATAGTTGCAGCGTTCATCGAGATGTCATTAATAACTGTCAGTGTGGGAGCTGTTGCTGCTTGAAAAGCTCAGGCGCATTCACAGATGTAAGGGCAGCACGGGCAGCCCTTTAGCACGTTTTCCTTGTGCCAAGGATACTGCTGAATTAGCTGGAAAGGCATATGGACTTTTTTCCTTTCTTTTTTTTTAGCATAAGCAATTGTTGTAATGAAATCTCAAACTGTGAAAAATTGCCATTGAAGTTAATCAAAGGCTCTTGCAGCAGTGAGACCTGAAGGATTTGACTTCGGAGCAATTTGCTGTTTCAATCTGTCTACACAAGATGACCTTGTAGTTTCGTAAAGGTTGTCTTTATAATCAAAATTGGCTGCTGCGTTTGAGAAAGACAGAAGTCACTTTTCTGAGCGGGTTGCAGAAAGATGTCCAGGAGATCTTAGAAACAAATTGGTGTGCCAAAACTTTTTATTTGTGTAATTAAAGACTGAGCAAGGCACAGGTTTACTGTATATCCAAACCCAGTTTGTCAGTGTGTAGTCATAGGGACAGAGGTTAAAGAACTATCTTCCTGGGACGCGAAGGATAAGTCTCCATCAAGTGAGAGGCAGTTTTGCTAAGTAAACTTTCTTTGTCTTCAGTTCAAAACAAGAGTAATCTACATGATACTTTTGAAACTCATGCATGCATGGTGATGTGAGAATGTAGCTGAACTTACCTTTTACTTGTGAAACATGGGATAGTGAAACTCCTTTGGTGCAGAAGTTACTCTGTTTAAGAAGGTAAATTCTGAGAGTTGGTGGCAATATTTATACTTTCAGACAATGTAAATGCTTTGTATGTGAGAGAGCCACCTGTGATCTTGAAAAGACATTTAGTGACAGTTTGAGTCATGAAAAGAGTAACTATTTGAGGCTAGATTAAAGAAACATGTTTGTGACTAACTGGAACTTAGCGCTTGGTAGAATTTGATGATATTGCAATGTAAATGCATTTTGTGTGGATTTCATGTTTTCTTTCTCACACTGGTGTGTATAGGTTGATATAAAGGGTGGAGCTTTATGAATGTAGCTGTTGTGAACAAATGAAATATGGCTTGAATGGTTTTTCAGCGTTACTGAATGAAAGCTTCCACAGCTAGTGCTTTGGTTTATATGAGGGTATGGAGTGAAGGGGTAGAGCAGAAGGGAGAAGTGATGAGCAGCGTAGTCTTCCCTGAGGTACATGTACCTCTGTATGAAGGCATGATGTGTGCTAACACTACAGACTTACGGGTGAAAGCTGTCTTTGCTGTTGGCTACTGCTCCTATATTTTGTTCCCTCCAAAAACGACATTTTTATCTGAGTCATAAGTGATGAATTAACAACCCATTCTTGTATTTTGAAGACCACTGTTTGGACAAAATGGCATGGTGATGAGGAATAAGAATACAACTGCCAGCTCGACTGTGAGCTTTGGTAGCTGAACGCTCTGTGGTATTCCCAAAATACTGGAAATGTAAAGATGTGTTGTTCTTGTGTTTCAAAAGAATAGAAAACGTGAAAGATGGGTGTCAAAAGCAACTCTTCCTTATTGGAAAGTAAAAAAAAAGAATGGGAAAAAAAACCCCAAACACCTTATTGGAAGTAAAAAAATAAAACTAAACCCAGAACTGTAAGTATGAGTACAGCTGGAAGGAAGTTAGCACGGGTATTTCAGTGAGACAGGGGTCTTTCTCTAGGAACCTCAGGAGCAATGGGAGTTGAATGGAGCCTCAATTCTTTCCTGTATTCGTTTGTCAGTCAGAATGAAGGCCATGACCATATGATGAGTACTTAGCCTGAGGCAATGAGTGGAGTAACATCAGCATGTGTTGAATGTCCTTTTTTATTTTAATTTTTAAAGGATAAGGAAAGAGGGATTTTTTTTTTTTATCACCTAATATATCTAATGTATGACACAGCAGCTTGAGATTTTAACATTAAAAATTATTCAGACAAAGGGATTTTTAGCCCCAAAAATCCATCTTCCGTTCTGCCATATATGTATAATCCAACTTTTGGGTGATGACAAGACTTTAAGCAGTGAATAGTGTCATCAGAGAATACAAAGCTGTGGAGAAACTGAAAGTTGTGTCTTTGTTCCAGGTAAGTCAATATACATTCAAACAGCATTGTTGTAACTGCCTGAAAGTCAATATGAAAGTATTACTGGAGCCTGGATATGACAAGTGACATTTTTCAGCACGGAGCTCAAAAAGTTGTCATGTGAATAGAGATGAAAGGAGGAGAAAGGAAATGCTGCTGTTCATCAAAAACTGGAGAGCACATAAACCTGTCAACTGTAGGAGGAACGAAATTGCCTTTTGCTTTCCTTTTCAGCTATTGCTGCTTAAGAGCCGGCAGATTAAATGCGACCTATAGTCTGTGGCAATGCTAGTGGTGGGGCTGTGGTATATATACCATCTGAAGCTGGTACCTGGGATTGGACTGTTTGCAGCTGACATGCTAACATTTCTGGCTAGTACAAAATCGTTTCTACACCTCTGCATTGCTGAGCTTTTTGAAGGCCTTTTTCTAATGAGATCTCAATTGCAGAACCAATTTATTCCTGATAGAACAGCATATGCGTCTAAGAGAATATTTCTTTCCAATTGATCTTATTATTTCAACTGAGCCCAGAGTTATTTAGGAGTCAGTGAATATAAAAAAGGGTAGCAAGCGTTAGGGAAAGGAATGTATTGTTGTGGTGAAAGCCACTCCATCACTCCCTAGTTCACCTGGACAGAGGGAGAACAAATATGATGTAATTCTCATGGTGGAGATAAGGACAGGGAGAGATCATTCACCTGTTACTGTCACAGGTAAAAAAGGACTTGGAGAAATGAATTTAATTTATTATCAATCAAATCACAGTAAGGTAATGAGAAATCAACCAACATTTTAAAACACCTTCTCCCCCCCCACTACTTCTTCCCAGGCTCAACTTCATTCCTAGTTTTAACTTCCCCTTCTCTCTGCCAGTAGCAACCCCCTTCTTCAATGTGTTATCCTACAGGTGCTACCATCATCTCTTATAGGGTCAGCTTTGGCCAGTGGTGGCCACAGAAGCCACCCTTGTAGCCTCCCCTGCTCCAAAACCTTGCTGTGCAAACCCAGTGTAGTTGTTGGAAGTTAATGTAGTTGTTCAGATGAGCTCTGGCTTCAGCAATATGACTGGGCAGAATTCTTGATCATCAGCTGTAATGGTCTTCTGTGTGCTGAAACTGTTTTCTTTGTGACAGCAAACCAAAAGAGCATGGATGAGAAATACTTTATTTGATGAACCATCTCTTTCAACTAGATCACCTCAATATGAGTTCAAAACTGTTCATCCATTGTCTGTTCAGATGTGCATTGTGTAGCACGTGAGACTAAGACTGGTTATTCCAGTCCAGTTGCTGATGAACAGCTGTCCACATGACAAAAAGCACTGATGTCCAGAGGTTTTTCTTAGTAGATGCACACAAAGCTGTACATCCTCCTGTACACAATTGTTCTTGCTGTTTAGAATGTCAAGGAATGTAGGACCAGCTTCCACAGTGGAGGAGAAGTTTGTTTTGTCACTTCAGAAGCAGAGGTCTTCCTGTGAAGGAACACGATTTCAGCATGGGAATCTGTATCTTACCTGAAGTTTCCAGGGATTCATGGTTAAACTGCAAAGCAAATTTGCAGACTATAAGCACTGTGCAAATTCTCTCTTGTGTGTAGAACTCTAAGAGGTTTTAGAGCATTATTGTTGTTAAAAATCTTGCTACTGGGTCAAAAAGCTGATAAATCAAGTAGGGGAAAAAAGAACCCAACAAACCCAACTCCCCCCCAAGCCTGTCCGTGAACTCATAATGCTGAAATTCTCATTAGAGACAACACACAAATTCCTGCAAGACTCCCAGCATGGCAGTTCACTGACCTAGCCAACAGCCTGCCATTGAAACAATAATCCCATTCACTTCCCAGTGTTTGTCTCAGTGGAAGTTGTAACTAGCTCTTTCACAGAAACATGTATTAGCCCTAATGGGTACCTTAATCTTTAAAGGAAGTCAGGGTTTGATGTTCATTAAAAAGGAAAGTTAGGACTTGAGCTCTGAGTTTCTGCATTAGATTCTGCTCCAAGAGATTATAAACACAGTGATTAGACATTTTTTGTATGATTAAAGCTTTATATTGCCAGGGATTAATTGCCTTCCATTAGGTTCCACAGACAAATGACCTTGTTTGGAAGGATAATTTGAGACAAAATGGCTGATTTCATGCGAGTCATTATGCACAGAAGCAAAAAAGATGTCTCAGTAAAACACACTGCACTGTGTGTCTACTTTGGTATAAAAGAGGCAGCAGCATGTAGCAATAATATAAAGAGTCTGAACTTTGATACCTGACTGATGTTTTAAAGTCCCGTTCGCTTTATTGCTCGTTGTACAATGCCAGTCACACTTGAGATGACTTTCCTGATGATTATAGTATTTCTGTCTACTTTTTCCTTTGTTTTTCTTTGTATTTTCTGATGCTCAAAATGACTTGACGTTTAGTTTAATGTTATCTGTCCTGGGCAAATATAACTTAATTGTTTCAGTCATTAACAACTAAGAGCTAAAAATGCTAAGGAAACTGAACACAAGTTACAATAAACCCTCTCAAAGGTGTATGATACCAACTGTGTTTTAAGTAGCTTTTTCTTCCATATGAATTACCATAATACCATCCAACTGAGCTTTCTGTTGTTGACGTGACAAACAGTTGTGACACACAAAGCAAGGTTTCTTATACTTACAGTTACTGTTGAAGGGAGCTCAGGTGTTTCACCTTTCAGTCAGGATCGTGAACACATACCAAGTGAATTGTTTTATGGCTGCACCAAGCCTTAAGTTTGGCAGCAGAGGTTACGTAGTCAGAGATGCTGCCATTTTCAAGCTTCTTTATCCGTGAGTATGACATGATGTTTTCATCCAGTTATCATCATTACTTTGTTAAGCTGGAATTTGGTAGCTTTTTTTGAGAGACTTTAAGTTCATCTAGAATGAACTCTCTTATTCCATAGTAATAATCATCATATTACTGAGATAGTCTGATGCCTTATTTCTCTTTTATTGAATTATTTTGTCATTTCTATTAAGCTTGTATAAGATAACTAGCCTATCTGCTTTAGTTTTGCAGTCTGAGAGGTTAAGACAAGAAATACATGATTAAGATATGGATTTAAAACTATCCATATCCACTTCTCAAGGTTGAAATAAGTAATTTACATTCTTTATTTTGATTATTGCTATGCTCCCTGCCAATGAATGTGTTCCAGGTTTTGTGTTTCCATAATACTGCCATAGTGCTCAGTACATGAACACTGCACAGAAATAGCTCTTCTTTCTGTCATGTAAAAGGTAGAAACATCGTTTTGATTCTATATGATAACCTCTGTGATGACTTATATGGTAACTACCTTTTAGATAGTCTCTGCCAGCTTTCCAAAAAAGGGGTACCGTTATCAGAGGCACTCATTGCAGGAACTGAGGGGAAACTTCCTTGTGTTGCCTACTGTGTTTGAGGATGATAGACCATAGCATCTCTGAGTTTCCAGTTATAATTCCTGCCCTCACCTATTCATGCAGCTGTGGAAAAAAAGCTGAACATAGACAAAGTACAACTTGTAATTCCTCTCGTGTTTTCAGCCTGGAAATAGGCTTTGTATTCTTGTCATCTTTGGCTATATATACACCAACAGAGACCACCTGGGCTCATTCTTCCCTGACCCAAGATCAACCAAGTTGTTCCTCAGAATCACAGAGCAGTCCTACAGCCTGCTAAATAAGATAGGTTTCCAACTTCTTTATCAGTTATAGTAGAGGACTTGTTTTAAGAGCAATTTATTTGTGAGATGCTGTTTAAACCTGGTGTCTGAGGCACTGTTATTGAATGAAAAGTCTTTGATAAACTTTCATTTAAAGATCAAGTTCTAAATCTAAGCTTACCTTAGGAGGAAACAGCACTTTGGTATGTAAATAGCAACAAGATTAAACTGATCTATGTGCTACAAAAGCTCACTTTATCTGTATTGGCAAAAGTTCTTCAATACTAGCTATTCTGTCTATAAAAACTGATACCAAGTAAATGGACATTTGCATGTTAATCTGGATTATACTTTCTATGAATGGCAAAAGATAATATTTTAAAAGTTCATCACCTTCTGCCTTATGCCAATGAAAACTAATCTCAGTCTTGCTTGCCAAATGCAGTACCCATGTAAAATGAAGAAATGCTTCTCATTTGTCTGTTGTTTACCTTATTATTTGGAGGTTGTTTGATTTGTCTAAGTCTTAAAGCATACGGTATTTATGGTCACAGAGAAAGCTACTTTTAAAGCAGTTGGTGATCTGGCCACATGCACTTGCTTTTAAAGAAATGTGCCCTTTTCTGAACCAAATGCTCTTTGCCATGGACAATTAATGTATTAACATTTGCAAATAGCTTAGTTGATATTTCAGTCTAGTGTTCAGATATTGTGTATATGACCTTTTTGTTTCCTCTAGTGTTCTGTTGTGGTGTTCATATTTCTCAGCCTGAACTAGTGCAGTGGTCATCTAAACCTCAACAGTTCTGTAACAGCACCAAAGTTACTACAGTAACTGCTTAATACTTTATGCCCAAAATTTGCTACTGAGCATTTTATCAGCAAAAAGGATTAGTCAAAACCATTGTTGTTAATATGTAAGAAAATTGTGTTTTCTGTTGTGATACTTAAACAATTCACCAGCTTGGACTTGACTTTTATGACCAGTAATTGGAAGGATATGGCTTTCATAATTTAGTTCTAAAAGCTGCATTAATGGCAATCTGTACTAGGACTTTCACATTGTCTTTGGACTGTTCTTGCTAACTTGCATGAGCTATCAGAGTTTTGCCTAGGGATAATCAAATGTGTTCCAAAAATGATTTGGAAACTTACTTCAGGACAGCACCACAGCACTGTTTTATGACTAAACCCACATTCATCTCATTAAGCTAATATAAAGCTGTAAGTCAGCACAGCATTTCCTAGATTAAATGTTGGGTATTGGAACCAAATTTTTTTTCTAAATATTTAATGAAATGCAGGCAAAAAGCTGGTAGGTGTTCATATCGTGAACAGACCACTGGAAGAAAAATGAGCTATGTCTACGTTAACTACTAAGTCTGCTGTGGAGCCAAATAAAACTGGTTAGAAATAATAGTCTGCAGCAATAATAGTCTGCACCTTATTCACTCAAAGGCTTGAAAACTCTACTGTCAGAAAGTAGAGCGAGCTCTGCATCTCTTAGTTAACCACATTGCTGTGGCACAGTTGAAGTTTTCTGACAGTCCAGAGCTGTGTTGCTTTATTGTCCTCCAGAAACCTGGCAGCACTGCATGCTGAGTTCCCTAGAATAGCCACAGCAACAAACTGTTAGTTTCTGTGGTTGTGTGCAAATTGATGCAAGGATTTGATTTATCAAAGCTGGCTGCTTTTGGAAGCCGTTTTCCTGTAGCTCAGAGCAGTTTCCTTGTTTTGTAGGGCACTAAGTGTTTTTTGATACAGTTTTTGGGTAGCCAAGTGGATCATTCCACTGATCTGGGGAGCAGGAGAGTTGCACCTGCTTGAGAATTAAACCCAGAAGCTGGAGGGCTGTGCATGCTCCTGAACTTGTTGCTTTTTCTGAAGGTTCTGAAAAGCCCTCATGTGCAATAGGCAGTGAGTGTCAGTAGCACTTTAACCCCAATTAACTGCTACTGAGGTTACAAAAAGGAAATAAAAGCAGTCCCTGCTTTTAACTGACAAGGATCTCTTAATCACCTGCACTTGCCTGTGTTGTAAGGGTGCACCTGGGCAGTCTCAGAAACAGGATGCTTGGTACTGGCAGTGCTTCTCAGGGAGATGGGCTAGAGGCTGAAGTCTATGGAGATGATGTCCTGAAGGAAAGCGTTGCTGGCAGCAACAGATTGTTAAAGATGTGATACAGAGCCTCACTGTGAAGCAGTTTTCTAACATGAATATTTGTAGCATCCCTGTTACAAGTTCTACATAAAACACTTTCTGCAGATACTCATTTGCAATCTAAGGTGCACAAGGTTGTAATGTCTTCCCCATGCTTGTCATATCGTCTGAGCCTAGTGACCTTGTTCGCATCTTAAAACCTTACAATGCTGACTGGGCTTGAAAAGGGCTGGGAAATAGCATCAAGCTCCTGACTGTTATTTTCCCAGTACATGGTTCACGTCTTGTTTAATAGGCAGCTGCAGAGTGTTATTGATCAAGAATAGCACATTCTTCCTCTAGATGCAGGATGGGAATTGCTTTACCTGTTTTTGGAGGAAGAACAGTTCACAATGGCTCAGTTTCATTGATGTCATTTTAGAGAGCAGCCAAAAAGATGTGGGGACAGAGCTAGGCACAACTTCTGTGCTCATGGTATGATCTTGTGTTACTTCTCTCACTCTAACTTTGGAATGATTGTAAGAAAAAGAAGAGCTGGTCAATATGTCTCCCTTGCTAGCATTTGGGTTAGGACTTAATAGCTTTTGGTAATAATGTTAGAGCTCTAAAGAGCTGACTGAGATCTGAACTACTGGTTATTTCTTTTACAATTCCAGGAAATTCCCCTAGACAGTTTTCCCCCAGTTGAAAGAGAAGGCTCTTGGCAATTTTCAGTACAGTGTTCATTATTCGTTCTTCTATCCCTGAAGAGTGAGATGCTCCCAAATTCTCAATTATTAATTCCTTATTAAGCTATTATGAAAAAACAATGAAATAGTTTGTTTTTACTTTATCTACTTTCAAGTTAAAGATACTTTTAAATGGACTTAACTTTATTTAAGGGTCTGCAAACTGTAAATGAATAATACTCTTTAGGTATCTTGTATACTTTTATGCTAGCACCTGTATACTAGTGGATGGGCATATCTTAAGTTATCAGTTTAAAAATTAATTTAATAATGATATATACAAGAATTCCATCTGAGAGTAGTGCATATTCCAGTCCATAAAAATGGGCCTGGAAAGAACTGTCCATCCTTTTAATGCATTGTATAACTAGTCAAGTCATATTTTATTGGCATTTCTAGCCCTAGGAAAATGCTGTAATCATTCCATACTACTAACCTGCTGAAAGTTGAAGTGACTCCCAAGGCTTATATGGATGAGTGAAATATATAATTGTAAAGTTAAGCTGCGGCTTCTGTAAAGAGTGACCTAATTTTACTAGGTGCTGTTCTGTTCTTAAGCAAGCGGTTTTAGGCTTTGCCATCTAAACAGCAAGAGGGATGAGTTGCTTTCTTATCAGCCTAGTGTTATGTGTATGTCAGCAAATCTAGATCATATGCAGTTAAGTTCTAAGTGCATTTTCTAAAACCACACTTTAACGCAAAAAATACTGTGTAATTGAGAACCCTAGGAAAAACTTGACAAGTCACTAGCAGATACAACAGGAGATTCCAGTGTGTTCCTTTAAAAATCCCATTGCATGGATTGTTTTGTTACAGAAATCTTTAAAAAGAAAAATCCTCCATAAGTTGTTATTCTTTTAGTTTATTATTTTTCCTTTTGTCAGAGCCAGAATCAATTCTTAAACCTCATCATTAATCTTCCAGTCTGTAAGAAGTGTATCTATTGGCCTTGTCTTTTTTTAATATTGGATTACAATCACTGCTTAGTATCGCAATACAAGTAGGTTATTTTTGTTAGGTTTTCAGTTATGTGATGTTCCTCTCCTGGTTAGGACGGTAAAAAGAAAAGGATATTGAAAGATCATTTTAAACCTTGATTTCTTCTCCTTTGTGAGCGTATGCTGTTGAAGTTCTTTGGTCTCTAAAGGGCAAATAATCCCCTTCTTGAGACTAAATTCATCACTGTAGTATGTGATTTTTTTTCTCTTAGAGAGTTTTGAAACAGCTCAGACCATACGGAGAGTTTTGACTGCTTCACGTGACTGTGGATTTCTGTATATGCAAGATTCCAGGAAGAATGAAATGGAAGGCAGGTCCCTAATATGATAGTTTTTAATTATTTACAAAGCTGAGTGTTTTTAATGGGGCTGATGCACCTCTGTTCCAGATCATTTCCTCATCTCTTAGCTTCAAAACTCCACAAATAATGGATATATAACATCATTCAGCACTAATACTTCTTCCAGCTCTTAAAACCTGATGTTTATTGGAAGATGTGATGGGTATTCGGACTTCACACCTTCAAATTTCTTCTCCTTTCTCTGATGGACAGTTTTGTTGACTGATTGGAGAGCTATGATTCCGTTACATAGCTCTGCAATGATAACAGGATTGAAAAGTAAAATCATACTCAATCACCTAGTAATGATGCATAACTCGGAAAATGAAGGGAACATCTGTTGTATATTTCACTTTGGCTTCAGATGAATATACAATTCCAGCTGAATTGTCAGGCCTGATGTGCCGAAGGTACTGCTCTGCTTTTCAGGGGTTTATAGCCGGGAAGATACGTTCTATGTTCACCTGTTTATCAGCCTCATACATATCTCTCTCATACATTGTTTTGTTTTGGGGTTTTTAGTTGATTGTTTGTTAAGAATTATACTCAAAACACTATAAGCAGAAGAGCAGTATCAGCATCTTGTGAATGGGGCAACTCAGGCAGAGAACTTGGTAGAGACATTTACCAGGCTATGTACACAGCTCAAGGAGACCGAAGTCTTCAGAGTCCTTTATAAGTGATCTCCAAAGTGAACAAGTCTGGGAACTGTGCTTAGGAAGAACATTGCAGGTTACCTAATTTATCCATACGTTTATAGTAAGGTTCAACTGGTTTCTTAAGCTGTTGTTTTCATGTGAATGCTGTATATCAACTTTGCTTACAGAAAAACATATCTTAGGACTTGATATGGTGTATTCTGGCAGTTTTGGACAAACAAGAATTCATGCAAATATCTATAGAGAAAACATATTAAAAAACAAAGGCAAAGTAACGTTTAACATATCTTTCCATATGGACATTAGCACGTTCCCCACATTGCTGTTCTTGGACTGTATACTTGTTGGTTTTGTATTTCATGATCTACAGTGTTGTTTTTCCACGACTCAACTTAACGATACTTGGTGAAGGCAATTACAATAAGATATTTATGTTTTTAGGGAACTATAAAAGTGGGTCAAACACCAGTATTTCACCTGAATGCTAACATTCCAAACAGTAGGGAACGCAGAACAGCCTTGACAAGAAATCTGTGCTGTTAATGGGAGATGAGCTTTATGGATCTGTGAGAACAAATAAATCTTGACAGAGCAAAACACATTAATAATTAAAAACAAATACTAGAACATAACTCAGGAGGTGTCACCATATGCAGCTAGTGTGACTCATGCACTAAGTACCCCTTATTTCGCTTGCTCTAAGTGTGGTTCAGAATTCTTTGTTTCAAACATACCCTCAATTTTTGAAATCCCAATATTTCCTAGGTATTTCTATTCAAGTCCATCAATAGAAAATACCCCTCATTTATTGAAAGAAACACAGTGCAAGTATGAGTCTCTCTTCATAAAAGTCAACAATTCAATAATACAATTCCAGATCTGGGAAGAACATAAACAGAGTCCAGAGCAAGCAAGCTTATCTTTACAGCCAACCTGGAGGTGGTAGGATGCTCAACAGGCTGTTCTTTTGTACTAGGGCATTTGAGAAGCAGAAATGAAAGGAAGGTGACTTTCTTTCTTTCAAGACCATTATTTAGACAAGGAAATTTGCTCTTTGAGCAAATGTTAATGCCTGCATGCTTGAATTCAATATCTGATTGACAAGTGTGCTGCTTTCAAAGTGGTATCATTCCCTGGTGTATTTTCTACATGTTAATTTAGTACTGTTATGAAGGAAAAAGAATCTGTGTAAAGAATTGTTATTTTGACTAGGTGTAAGCCTATAATTTTTCAGCAGTGTCTATGTCATACTTTCAAACTCAGGTTCCTTTTGGGAGGTACAGAAAGCCCCCAGTCAAAAATGTTATTTCTTTTACATTGTTTTTCCTAGAAGGGGGACTGAGCTTCTATGAAGCAAAAGAGAGTAATTGAATGAAAAGCCTGTTCTAAACTAAAGAGCTTGTGTCAGTATTCTTATTGTGGCCAATCCTTATTAAGTTACTCTCACGCTCTGGACATGTATATATTCAACTTGCAAGAGGAGGGGAAAGGAATCCCTTCTCTGCAATGAACTCCTCAGTGCAGGAAACCTCTCAGTGGAAGATTAATCCGGGAAAATTACAAGTCAGACTTGGCTATATTCTTTAATGGAAATATAATCAGCAATGCATCTTTATGAAATGCATACTGCCATCATGTAATACTCACTTGGAGGTGAGGTAAGGGCTGGAGGCAGTAGTCCAAAATCATTAACATCCCCCAGGTGAATATAACAGGCTGATAAATGCTTGCTCATTTTCAGTTTTCAAATGGTTTTGAAAGTAAAACAGAAAGTCATTTTATATCAATTTAATCAGCTCTATATTTTAATTCTGTAACAAAAGACTTCACGACCATCCATCCACAGCGTATTGGCAACGCACTACCTGGGTGGTGGCGTTATTTCTGTTAGTGTAATTCTACCAAGGGGAGGCGGAAGGATAGGGATCATTCTAATGAACCTCTTGATTTATGCTGTAAAATGAAAGGTGTTGTTCTTCTATAGCACAACGTCAATTGACTGAGTTTCTTTACTGGAACACAGTAAAAAAAGCACAGTTTGTGGCTGAATTTCTGGGTCAGTAGATTTGCCCTGACAGCTACCTCTCTTTATTTCTGCCAGGAGTGATTGGGGCAGGAATGGATCACAAACAAGTGTTTGTCAGGGATGTTTAAAATGATTAATAGAAGTTAAAAAATGACCTGATTATCTTGGTGCCTGTATAAGGAAATAAAGCTTTATATCAACTTGTCTGCCAGGTTTTGGGTTTTTTTTAATTGAAAGCCAGTTTGGAGGTTGTGTAAATTTGAGGCAGTTTTTGTGCTTGTGTTTATCTGCTCTTGCTACAGGAATTGGCTCCTTGTGGATAACAACAGAGCGGACGTTTGATTTTAGTTGGCTGTCTAAACTGCCATTAACCCCAAAAGATTAAGTCTGCTGGGATATAGAATGAATAAGTCATAACATAGAGACAATATCATTGTGTCGTTTGATGTTAAAACTTTTGGGTTTGGGTTTTTTTTCAGGCATTAGTCTTATTTAAGGGATATAAAAGGAGAGGAAGCACCATTTCTCTACTTCTAAAAGGATATAAGAAAATGTTATTGCCTTGTCTGCAATATTGGGCTTTGTGACAGGTCTTAAAAAGCCTATTCCCCCCTGGAAATATTCATTGCAATTCACATGAGCTATCCTACAAATAAGTGCTAAATTACTCAAGGCTGGTATCTACAATGGCCATTCTTTCTATTCAGTGATGCAGCGAGTGTGTTATCCCTGGCTGAGAATAATGTCAGACCTGTGGGAGAAGCAGACACAATCGTCTACAGGTAACCTGCCTTTAATTAAAGGAACTGGGGAAAGAATTGGCTCTCCCTTCAGGAATTCTCTACCACCATTTCCTGTTAACTTTAGAAGAGATATTTGAGAGACAATACTAATTGTGTGTAAAGGTAATGGAATTTAAATCATCCTTGTTTTAGAATGGTAGACGAGTTGAAGAATAGTATGAAGCTAGCTGCCAAAAGGACCAAGCTTGCCTCTTCCTCCCCAGTTTGGGATATCCAGAATTGTAATTCAAATCTGAGGGTTTCTTTTTGGTGTATGTGATGACAGCATTTAATTAATCACCCCAGAAGCATAAATACACTGTGAGGTGTGCTCATTCTCAAGAGAATATAAGAACTGTGAGATAAGCAGCAAGTCCAAGAGTGCCTGATGCAATTAATTGCTATTGCAAGTGACTTAGAGCATGGAAGCTTGAGAATGGCATTTTTGCTGCTGTGCTGTAGAGTTATAAAAACTGTTTCAAATTCTCACGTATTAAAATAAATAACTTTTGAAGAAGAAGCTTAATGCATCCATAATTTGTAAAGTGCTTGACAGTTCTGTGCTAATTTTCTCATAATGTCATTTTGCTGCTGTAGTTTTGTGAAGCTGGAAATGAAATAGGAGCTGGGAGAACTGTGCTAAGAGTCAGGCTAGGGAAAATTGAGTGGGATCTGACATTAAAACCCCCTAGGCATGTTTCAGGCCTTGGGAGCGCTTGTTTGTCTAGACTTTGATAAAGGAAGAGGAATGTTTTCTTCCAACCAGAGCCACTCTGTGTGCCACTTGATGGGCTGGAGGGGAAAGCACTGTTAGGGCATCAACACAGAGGTAGACTGCATCTAACACTTTTCAATGGGGATTAATTTTTTGGCTGTGCTGGGTTAAGGGTGACTCGTAAATCTCAAGATAAGAGATTAACTTCCACAAGACAGGCCATTCAGTGGAAGGACGTTGAGGGAATTATCAGTCTTCTGGATTGCTGAAACCTGTCATTATAAGTGCTTTTGTGATCAAAGATAAGGTTTGAACCAATCAAGACATAAGGGATTTCTGTTGGCTTTTCCTACAGAGTTTAGGCTGAGTTCGAATTCTTCACCTTTCAAACCTCCAAGGATTGGAGTTAGAAA
>JBAFWW010026183.1:28573-42256 GCA_036873685.1 Agapornis canus
TATATATATATATATATATATATATATATATATATATATATATATATATATGAAATTGGTTTGTTGGTGCTATTAAAACTCCAAATAAACATTCAAAGATCTGTGTCTTTAGATGCAGTGCTGAATTATCACTTGTGGGGAAGACCTTAGCTGAATTCCACATGCACATTGCTATATTTTTTTTAATACTGAGGATGAATTATCTACTGCTTGCCTTTGTGTTTTAGCCATGCTCTATATTGTAATAGACTGAAGTATCTTAAAACAAGAAGCCAGGGAAAAGAGAAAAACATATCTCATGTTAGGAGGAGAAGAGAGGTATTTGTCACCCCCAATTCATGCTTCAGACTTCTGTGGCTCTCTTAGAGACATGGGCAGCAGTCTAAACCAGAAAACTGGCAACTCAAGAAGGAACAAATTCTTGGCCTTGATGATTTACCCAAGCTCTATGTCAGGGCAAAGCGCATTGACTCAAATGCAGCATGCTGTACCTCTCTCTTTGATGCATGTTTCTCCTCTGAGGTTGCTCTGGCTTGCAGTTTCTCTAAGTGAGCTGCATTACTTGGTAAAACTGGGGATAAATGCTGAGTATTTTACATTAAGGACCAGTTTTGAACATAGTTGAGAGTGAAAACACAGGAGCTGGTGCTTCAGTAAGTTAATGATGAAAAGGTTTTTAACTCTCAGGAGTAGGCTACAAATCAGCTAAATATTTATGTTTCCATCTAATAGACTTTGGCTGTAAGCCAAGCATTCCACAGAAACAGTGGTCTTTCTGCAAAGCCCAACTTTGTCCTCCATTAGCAGCTGGATACAGCTTGCTAGGCAATGGTGACATGGTGTGAGTGACAGGCCAGTGTGATGATGCAGAACAAATGAGTCCATCACGCTGTTTGGTTTGTTTGTCTGTTTGCAAAGGACAGTCACTTTAAAATCTGTTCACTTTTCAGACCATTATGTGGCCTAAAAGACTGAAGCCATGTAATCAAAATATTATCTTAATTACACTAATTACAGACCCTTATGCAGAGAGAAATCTCAGGATATTTGTAATGTGAGCAGCTAATTAAGGTCTAGTAGAATAATAATGGTTTATATGCTTATGTTTATGTGGAGGTGTCAGTTTAGAAACAAAATGGTATATAATCTGCTACTGGTTGGTAAAAGTAGTCTTATTCTTAAGTGCACCTAAGGTTGAAGTGTATGGGTTTATCTGCTTGGGTTTTTTGGGTTTTGGGTTGTGTTTTGTTGTCATCAGCCAGCAAACATCTTTACCTTACAGTTTTTTATTGAGAGCTATGTTTGATCTAGTGTCCTTCTAGGTTGATAGAGTTACTTGCTTTGTAAAATAGGGTAAATAAATTTAGCTGTGTAATTTTATAACTAAGTTAATAGTACTTGAAGGATACTTGCAAACTACTTTGCAGTACAAAGTTTTTGCTAAAGAGCCCGTTTTGCTACCTGGGGGCAGCAGTCATTGAAGACCTATGTGTCTTGTGGTCATTTGTGGCTTTGGGAAAAGGATTGAGTTATGCATTTCAGGTCTTTTGAGTGGAAAGGTTGTTTATGCTTTCTTTATGCTGTTTGGGGTATGAAAACGTAGGGATTTAATCTGAACCTTGTAGGAAGGGACATACCAATAGGAGCATCTGATAAGGGCACAGGAACGTGGGTTTTCTTTAGACTTCTGCCTTAGGCTTCATAAACTGATCAAGGGCAAGTTTCTTAAATTGTATAAGGAGCTGCTTGTTGGGATCACTTCAGGCATCATGCCCAAAGATCCCATTCTTGCTCAGTTAAAGGCAGAATTAATTCAGATTTTTGGCTCGCAGGCAACATCAAAATTTAGCTTCAGCTTATAGGAGGATAAGCTTGAATTTTGCTTTAATTTAATTCTTGTTTAGCTTTAACCTGCTTCCCAAATGTACATTTGATAAGGAGAGGAACAAAGAGAGTTTTGGTTAAAATAAGCCGTTGAAGACCTGGAAGTTTCTGAATGCAATGGTCCGTGGCTCCTGTGAGTCAAGGTGACAGGTCATGTAGCCACTGGAAACCTGGCTACCAGCAATTGTTGTGCCCTAGGGGCACCCACAGACCTTACTTTTCTGTGCCTTGCCCAGGAACTGCAAAATGTGCTCTTGAAACAACTACCTGCTTATTTGGGATTGGGGGGTGTTGATGAAGCTGGAATTGAGGGTCTGGTGCTTGGAGAGGACTTTTGCTAACAGCAGCTGCATTGGTTTGAAGCAAAAGTTTACCTTGTGCCCTTGGCTGCATAATAATCCTTGACCTTAAAAAGAAACGAAACAAATAAAAAGAAAGAATTAAAAAGCTTTAAAGTCTGTGCTGTGAAATAATCTGTTTTCTGGGATGCTTAGTAAGGCACAGCCAAAGATCTCTGCGATCGCAGACTGAAAACGCTGCCTATCCTGCTCAGCTTTCTTCTTGTGTCTCTGGGAGATTCTTCCAATTTCTCTGATGGAGTTATTTAACAAACCCACTTTGGTCATTGGAAACTGATGTTTACCATTATACTGTTTTATCAGTGCAGTTCTCACAGATTAGTGCAGACCTCCAGAATATGTTCAGTAGCATTTAGGTGCTGTAAACAGAGATGAAAATCAGCTACTGAAATGAGGTATCAGTCTGCAGACTGTTGAGCATTGGTAGGAATGACTGGGTTTCCTTTTCCAGGAATGTACCCCTGAAAATAACAGATAAATATGCCAGGTAAATGCTGGCATTTTGTTTGTGCAGGAATCAGGGACTAAGGTGATTCTTTGCTTAGTTAAAGACGTATTTCAAGGAAATCCATGTTCTATTTGTAATCCTTAGCCTGTATTTATTGTGTACAGCTGATGTTGATCTACATCACCAGTCTACAAGGAGACTTGCTTTGCAGAATGGATCCGTGAAAAGGCTAAGCTCTTTAAGCCTTTGATAATATCCACTGTGGGAGCCTGCAGAGTTGTATGAGAGTCTGTGTGGTTTCTAAGTGAGCAACCCCAATCATTGTGAAAGGTTGACTTCTGCTCATCATTTCTGAACTACTCTTAGCAGACATCACATGTTTCATAATAAGTATTCACTGTGAAGTCCATTTGGGCATGCAAACTTGCAGGCCAGCAGTAACAGATGACAGGTCAATTCAGTGCCTGTTTGATGTCTTAGGGCATCCTCCATGCCGGGCTCTTATCACCTACTTTTCCCTCAACTTTAGTCCCAGTTAGCTCTGCTAGCATGGAAGTACGCTGTCCACCGCTGCATCTTCCAGGAATATCACTGTTCTCTTCCCCTGCTTTTTGAGCTGTTGCTGTTGTATTTCTGGCCATGTGTTGAAACAAACCTACTCAGACACTACTGTTGTTTACAACCTTCATTTAGAAATGCTGAGAGTCCACTTTCAAGCTCAATTTTGTGTGTTGTAGACATAGGCTTATTGTGAGTCAAATCTTCCACACTGAGAGCAATTTAAACCTCAGTCCTTAACTTCAGCTTAATCCTTAACATCATCTTTCTTCATTGCCTCTTTGTGTAATGTCTCCCTCTTCTTCTTACAACACCCTTGATTACTCTCCAAGATGAGAACTGTCTTAAGGGAAAGCTGTATAGCCATTTTTCTTTGATTTCTTAGACTAACTAGTAATAAAAACACAAGCTGTGTGCTGGATACTTACAGGCTTGATTTTATTTCAAACATGAGAGGTTTTAGAATAGCAGCTGGAGGACAGAATAGAAGCTGCAGAGGTAAAGAACACATTGTTCTGATAAGATGCTTAAAAGTCGGATGAGAGTGCTTATGAATGTAAATGCAAACAAAGCCCTGCAACTTTCTTTTGCAATATCTACATCAAATCTTTCCTTTTCTTGGAGATTACATCTTTCAACTATTCTTGGTCTCTCTGTTCACATACAAATTGGTCAAAAGTGTTCTTGTCAAGTGTGGAGCTTATCTCTCTACATGGGGGGGGGGTTGGTTTGGGTTCTCATAGTTTTTAATATTCATAGAGACAGTTTATGCTCCTTCAGCATCTTTCTAGATGAGAAAACAGCAGCATTAAAGTATCAGTGGATAGGTCTTTAGCTGTAAAGGAGGCCAAAGTGACTTGGATGATGGGCTTAAATCCCATCATTCATTTTGTGATGTGAGTTTTCTCGGTAGTGTGATGGTTCCATTGAGATTACATCCTTGGTTGTAAGTGATGTGTGCATTCAGTTGTCATTTATGTACTCAGCTTTTCATGCTAGAAACGCAATAGAATGTTTTGGAATTGCATCAGTGCTAGCTTTCTCATCTTATTGAAATTGTATTCTTCCTGTGACTGAAATAAATGTCCAGAATGTGAAGAATTAAGTCATTAATTGACAGTGTTTATGTAATCCTGTAACTACATTTACCATACACTCAGATTCCTTTGTCACAGCTTGACGTGTCCTTGTGGTACCTGATGATATGCCTGTGTCTTGGTCCGATGACCAGGGTTCTGGGGAAACAGGTCATCAGGAAGCCATTTGCCAGAATCATTCATATAGACACAATCAAATTACTCTTCACATCTGAAGGCCTGCAGAAGAGAGTTGTGATCTGAGTGAGTTGCTTTGCAGCCCAAATCAGGGACACAGATCCTTGAGCATGTATTGTGTAAAATAAATGAGAAGCTCCTTCAGAGACATGTAGGAAGTCGCAGTGGCCAAATGGGCTTCCATCTGGGATCTCTGGGCTGTGTTCTGTGGAGTTCTTCTGATAAAAGAAAACAGACAATGATGCTTTCAGTTGGTACTGCTGATAACTGAAAGCTGGGTTCAGACTACAGTAACTGAGCGCTTAAATAGTGAGTGGTGAGTAGAGATAGGATATCACTGTGTTCACTCCACTTAGAATGAACCTTTCTCATTTAATTACATTTCAATGAGAGACTCAGAACTAGCAATATACTTTAATGCCATGTCTTTCTGGCAAGTTGGGTTTTATTTTTAATACTCTAATTTTGTAATGATGACAACTGGAGCTATTAATCCACTTTAATTTGGTCTCTTTTAAGACACTAGAGATTTATTATTTGTTCAGCCTCTTCTCTAATTTAAAAGTTACAGATAACTGAGTATTTTTATGTTTATGGTCTCTGAGAGCTGCTTGATGTCACTTCTCACATTCTGTAAAATTTTAATAAAGGAATTCAGAAGTGTGAAATGGGCCCTGCTATTACTATCAATACCATGGTGTTGCTTTTATCAAGAGCATTAAAGTCAGTCAACAGTCCTGAAGAGAACATGGGGAAATGACTAACAGTCAGCACTGAGTTGTTGAGAACAAATAATGTCAAACCAATCTAATTTCCTTCTCAAATCCTCCCCAGGGTAGCCGGCCTTGTGGTTAGAGAAGGGATTGGTAGGTGTCACATAGCCTGGCTTTGTTAAAGCTTTTTTACAGTGTCCTATATGATAGTCTCTTGGGAAAAATAACATGGAAGAAATTACTAAGAAGAGTGTAAGGCTGCTTTGAAATTCGTATTTAGGGAACTATCAGTGATCAATTGTCAAAATGAAAGGAAGAATTGAACGGCATTCTGCAGGGACCTGTCTGGGCAATAGTACAGCTCAGTGTATTTATTAATGACCTGGATGATGGAATAGCATATGTGGTTATTAGATTTGAAGCTAGGATGGACTGTGAGAATGACAGAAGACAAGGTTAGAATTGAAAGCGATTTCTGCAAAATGGAGAATCTGACTATAACAAATAAGATGCTATTCAAGAGGGAGCAATTTCTTTGTAGAAAAAGGAATGATCAACTGCACAGCGTGATCTGGCAGGGTCACAAGCTGAAAGGCAACGAACAGTACTATGTTGAGGCAGAAAAAGCTAACTTCTCCATTGGTGTACACAGAGAGTTGCATATTTTCTGTTCAGCACCAGTAGGATCCTGAAGTGCAGCAAGATTTCAGTTAAACATTAAGAAAGAACTGTTTTGCCATGTACATGCTGTGCAGTAATACAGATTGTCTGAACAAGTTATGGCAGCCAGCAAGAGCTTTGGTAAGAAGGAAGCAGAAACTGCCTGGGTGTTGTCAGTGATGCCAACAGGATGGGGAGGATGGACTTAATGTGGATTCTGTCAAAAAGCTTAAAGCTGTTTTCTGTCCTGCTCTCCTGCTTATTTCTTGCTTCCCTAAGGAAATCAATGAGCTGGATGGGAAGCAAGGCTCATTAATCGCAAGCTGGAAGAAACTTATGGACAATGGCCCCAACTCTGTGTTCTACCACAGCCTAGTGGCAGTGGTGCTTCCCAAGGCTGGAGTAAAAAAGATCCAGTGCTCTGCAGAAAACACAATATGCAGACAATTCATCCATTTCATGGTGACTATAGAGCAGTCACAAAAAATGACTAAATGAACTCTCTAAAATGGATTCCGCAGTGTTTCAAATGCTTGTTGTTAATGCTGTGAAAACATTATTGGAGATTCAAGCCTTAAAAACAAATGAATTTGTGACAAATTGGGGACGAGTTCTGTAATAGGTAGGTATCTGATGGAACAGTTTTTTCCTCCCTAATTATGAATTAAATATTAATATAACTGGCATATCTAATATCTTTATATGTGCCAGTACCCCTTTGAGTTTTCTTTGCTTACTGAAAGGCCATTCTGTTTTACAGTAACCATTTTAATGCATTATTAGAACAAGGTAAACCACATGTGTTTTCTAAATAAAATAAAATGAAAAGATATTGCAAATGTCCTAAGAAGAAAACCAGAAATAACACACACATAGAACTCAAAGTTTATGCTCTGATCTCAACTGTTTACTATCAAGTTGCCTTTGGTTGTTGGAGCTATATAAGCTAGTGTGCTGGTGATGGTGGGAGAACTTGTACCCCCCCTAGCACTGCACCTCAAATAGTAAGACAAAACTTCATCTTCTTTCTCAAACTCAGAATGTCTTCCAATCTAAAGTGTGATCTGGTTGTGTTCACACAGACTGGTAGCCACAAGTAGACTGATTTGTAATTGTCTCCTAAAACACAAATAAGTCTTTATGGCTGCAGATGTGGCAGAATCAAAAGTGTTTTCATGAAGTGATAACTACTAAAAGCAAAAACTAATACAAGCAGTGCAGTTGGCAAGAGGGAGGTGTAATATAGTAGAGTCATATTATGGTGATTAAAGGTGAGAATAATGAACAGAGGGTCTTTAATCCCATAGTTGTAGAAAGGGAAAAAAAAGGTGACATAATTTGTGTGTTTGGTTTGGAAATGGGTATGTTACTTCAGGATTTTAGGGTTACTGTGTTCATTTAAGATAGAATTTTCAGTGTGCTTTTAACATAGCTTTGAGAAGAACCTCAAGAAAAGCATTAAGAAAGCAGACTTGGAGAAGCTTCATGGATGTGTTTACTTATCAAGAGGGTTAAGTATATTAACAGATCAAGGTCTATATTATAAACAGTAATGAAAGCTGTTTAATATAGCATACTAAGGATTAGCAAAACATGAAACCCTTTTTAAAAACTACAGTAGTTGCCTCTCTTTCTAATTTGTTGAAGGCACGTGAATCGCTGTGACTGATACAGTAACTGACAAAGCATCAATGCCAAAGAAAAGCAGGGCGTTTTTTTATCACTTAATGTCCCATAGCCCTTCCCTCTGGTTGTGTGGATAAGCAGCATGCCATACTCTTTTCTTGACAGGAGTAGGTGAACCCCTGTTGTGAGCAGGGTACCAGGGGAGGCATTGGCAATCTCTTGAAGGCCCTAAGGAATGCCCTCTTGTGTTAATGTTCAGGACAGGTCCTCTGGTTCCTCCCCTCTGGGAGGGAAGGGGGTAGGAGGAGGGGCTGTGACACTCTTTGCCAAGGCACTGGGAATATCATTAGTGCCAGAGACAATGGTCTCAGGTATATCTGCACTAATGAAATAGGCCTGTTGCCTTTTGGAGGGTCAGTAAAATCAGCAGGAGAAAGAATTCCCTGCAATTGCTGATAGCTGAAACTCTGTTTTCAATCAATGTAAAAGTAATATAAGCTTTAAGAACTGAAACTGGTTTCTCCAAAAAGTGTGTCTTTAATCCCATCTCTTATTATTTTTACAGTCAAGGGTGGATACCTTGGAAATACATGGTTTTATCTTCAATGCCATCTGATAGGCCGCTCTGTCTGATACACAGTGCAGCTCATTTTATACGTGACTAATGAATACCACTCATTCCCCTGAATAACTGTGACCCAAATATTTAGAAGACTCTCACATCTTAATTGTTTGACCCTGAAATTAGCACAAGCAGATGGGCCAGACAGATAGTGAGTCTGACATGAGACAGAAGGAAAGGCAGCTAATGCAGTCAGTAGAATGTAGTATGCGAGAAACTGCTTTCTCAATTGCAATAGTTTATTTCTCTTTCCAGTCTGTTTCATTCCCTTTTAGGCTGATATGATGGGTTAGGGGATTGGTTGTTTAGCATCTGTAACCTGGTAAGCTCTGCTGATAAGGCTGTAAGATACATTATGGCTGGTTTTGAGAACATAGAAAAAGATGTCAGTTGCAAACTGAAATGGAAACTTTATGATTGACCTTCAGCATAGTTATGGATTAATTGTTAAATGTCTATATCCCTGAGTACTTAGGGGAAAGGACAGTCTTAACTTTCAAGTTTGATGTTCGAGTAAATTTTAAGTTGCCCCTGTTTCAAAGGTAAGTTCTGTGTAGGTTACATCACCTTCAACCAACCTATACAAAATCAACAAGCTCCAGCATTGTGTGTGCAATAATTCAGCACTGTGTGCCATTTGTGGTTTATTTGCCCTATGAAGAAGAGAGAGATGATTCAAGATTGGTTGGGGGGAGTAACTGTAAAGCTGTAGTTTTGTAGAGACTGTTACTTGAATGCCTGTTTGACCGCTTCATGTTTGCATCTCTTCCTGAGGGTTCCTCCAGTACGTGCATCACACAGGATGAAAAGCAGCCTGTTGTTGGTAAAGATAGTCTGAACTCATTACTGTGGCAGACAGGTGTATTCTTTAATCACGGTCTTTAAGCCTCAGGAAACCCTGGACTTTTTCCAAGATGAGCTGGGATTAGCCTAACCCTTTGATGTTACTTTAGACATCCCATGGAGACACCAGTTGAAGAAAGCGAGTGAATGCTGCCTGGCTACACTCCTGGGTTTCTTAGGCTGTTTCTTCATCTGTAAGAACGATTTGTGTTCTTACAATGATCTGTGGGAGAAACTGGACCAAACCAGAGAACTGTGTCATGCTAATAGCAATTTGCAGTTGTAAACCTGAAGGTAAGCTGGCCCTGATAGGCTCTTTAACTAATTAACCAAACAGTCCAGTACCCCATGCTGTGTAACGTTACACAACTATGCATAAACAACTTGGCTCAAGATACATCCCAACCCCAAACTTGGAGCAGGCTCTGCTGAGTTCAAGAGGCTGTTTGAAGTGTCATGATGTCTCTGGTATGATGAACTACGTGCTTGACTCTAATTAACAGTAATCAAATAAGGAAAACCCTAATCAGTATTCAACAGCTATTACCTTCAGCTTAGCAGAAAGAAAACATGATTTCAGAAGAGAAATAAACACGTGGGGTTGTGTGGAACTGCAATAAATCCTTTTAAGTGAGTATGTGGAAAGAACCAGTATCAGTGTAAATATGCCATTAAACTGTGATCTAAGGTCTTGGGGGACCTTCTTGGGAAGGGAAGACATTCAGTAGTATCCAGATTCAGTGTTTGGTTCTATTGAGTCTTGTTCCTGGAGTGGAGCTGCAACAGCAGTTTTCATCCCTCTTCATTTTGGACACATAAACTGTCAGTTGTCTTGTATGTACCCTTAACAAACACAGGGAAGATTTTGTTTTTTTTTGATTGTATTTTATAAAGAATTATCCTTTTCTGTCTTAAAATGCCACTATACATAGCTCATTCTGGTCCATAAACACTGTGATGTTCTGAATGGGGTGTTAGGAGGGCTCTCACAGATTTCAGTACCCACCACATTGCGATTTGAACCGTATGCTCCACTTCTCACCTTGATGGGATCCCAATGAACCTTTCAAAACTTCATGGTGTGGTAGTAATGTGGTCATGTTCATCACTAGATATGGATTTTGAGCCATGAGTCCCTGCATCTTTATGTTACGCTGCTTCATGATGAATGAAGAGTGCCCAACAAAGGGAAGGATGCTCAGGAGAGGTCTATGGTCACCTCAGTTACATGGAAGATTCCTATGGTCTGGATGATGCAGATGCCTTTAGGAAATAGTTTTCTTCTTTGAATGATGAGTTCCCTGACCTGTGCATCCAAATGAGATGACCTTTAATTGTTAGTTAGTTGCTCATCCCTTGCACACAGTTCTGTACTCTGTTTGCTGCATATGAACAGCTTTTTTGCACCAAGTCCTTTGAACCTGTTCTCAAAAAGACATTGCATGTGCTTAGCTTCAAGTTCTCTTTCCCCTTTCCCTGTGTTCCCAAGGACACAAGTGGATGCTCTGTGACTGAAGGGCTCTATTTCCTCTTAAGTACCACGGGTTTCTGCATAACTGTAAGCAATTTCTCTCCTGACTGTGCAATTTCCCTTGGTGATGTTTAAAGGAACATTTTTAATTCTATTTTTAAACGGTTAGAAATAGCTCTCCAGAGCTTCCACTGCTGAATACTAATAACTTTTTATTTTAGCATAAAAGGATAGCTTTAGAAAGATCATGGGTTTAGGGCAAAATGATAGTATTTGAATCTCAGGAGGCCAGGCGAAGCTCTTCATAGGTTTGTGGAAGTCCTTGTCGTTTCCTTTAGCTTCCATGATTTTATTAATGCTAAATTAAGTTAAATATGTTAAAGGAGCTGTGGCATGTGTTTGCTAATATACATGCCAGTCTTATCAGAGGGTGTTACAGAATGCCGCTTTGACCAGATGCATGTAATTTTAACACCTGCTCTTCCTGAAACTGATTACTTTCTTACAGTGCTATTTATAACTGAAGCTGTTGGTGGTGACTTTGGAACTTTTACACAAGCCCATATGGCTGCAAGGAAATGCAGAGAGATGTACATAATGAAGGAGGGCAAATAATTGTCTGGAAAACTCAGACTGTGGTTCAGTATGTCTGGAAATAGTGTAGCAGCAGGCAGAGTTCAATTAAATCATCATGTTTTGTGTAGGAAAGGATTTGCAACCACTGACTTGCCTCTCAAGATCAGCTTGCTTGTTTACCCTAAGCATATAGCTCATTGAATACAACCTAAGCTGATTTTGGTAGACCAATAGGTATCCTTCATCAATAAAAGCTATGTAGACTTGAAATACAGGGACACTGAAAGCTGTCTCTGCTGTCAGCACTTTCTGTGCCGTGTTGCTCAAGTGCTGTGTGTCTCCATTCAAACCCAATTAGGACTGAGTATGGAGGAGATGCATCCATCTTCTGTCATTCAATCCAGCCATTATTTTCAGGAGATGCTAACCTGTCAGATCACACACCAAAACGTCTGCAGTGTTTCCACTATGATTTGAAGACCTCTTTCAGAAACATGTTTTGCACAGTAAGCTATGGAAGTCAGAGGAATGAGTTGAAGCTGCCAATATGCTTGGAATAGTTGAAGAAATATGTTTATTTCACAGGTATATTACAAGCTAGAAGTTACCAAACACTGCATGTTTTCAGGAATCTACCAAACCCAAGTCTTTATTCCTCCTTTTTCATAGCACTCCATATTTTAAACGTCTGGAGGTAAATGGAAGTTAGACCATGCATACAGTGATATCTGTGGCTTTTGTCATTCCCCCTCCTGCAACTCAGGTGCCTGATACCAAGGCATTCCTGTTTCCAGGCCACAAGATACTGCTGTGATTGAAACCGAACCTGATCTGTGGTGTAGGTACAAGAAGTTAAGAGGCTCTTATGCCTGCCATCTGCCCATTGCTGGGAGAATTACTGCCTAGTAGCAGAACAGGTGATTAGCATCCCCTCATCTGCTGAGTTCATATTCTGTTTGAAGTAGGTGGTATTTGAAGTTAACAGCACCCAGCTATAAAATATGTTGGCACAGCTGTGGATGCACCCCAGGTATTCTTGCATTAGGCATATTGGGGTGGGGATGGAGCAAACAGGTGGATACAGCTACTTCTGGTACCACCACTGACAACCTGTCGCAAATCATGAGCTAGCACACTGTGCTTCTGATGTGTGAATCCTTTGACTTGGACAAAAAGTGTTCACTTTCTAGTACATCTCATCACAAATTTGTATGAAGCAGCATGACATTCTAGGCTGGGGAGAGCTCAGGAGTGAGAAATACTGCATTATGCCTTGTTTTCCATCCGTTCTTCTCTTTTCCCCCATTATGCTAGAGTAATATACTTCCTTGGTGAAAACCCACCCAATTAATGTTTGTGCAGGCCTTTCATAGTTTAAAAGTTGAGATTGGTCTATAAATATCATAGAGCATTTTTGCATCAATTCATGACTAAAATCTGTAATTTTAGTAAAATTGTAGTTTGGGATGTTACGAATGGGGTTTTAAACGCCTTGTTCTGGAAAGCACTTAAACACCATGACTTCAGCAGATACTATGGTGCAGCATTGCTCCTCTGTTAATATTTTACTGCATTCAAGTAAAGCCAAGCCTTGTTTCTTCTCTTAACACATTTCCTTACATTGTCTGTAAGTATTTGACTCTATGACTTCTCAGATTCATAGATCAATATGAGAAAAAGCTTACCACCAACACCATCTTATGTTAGAAATCAACAACTTCAAGTATATTCCTTAAAAGCACTCATTCTGTCCTTTCCCTCCTTTCCTTTCTTTATAGCCTAGTGCTTTCAAAACACTGTACACCATAAAACATTGACTTGGTCTTTGAGACCTGGGAAAACATGTATGGATTCCCTCTGATGGAGAAGGAATGCTTTTCCTCCCTCTCCCCCATCCCCTTTAAATTTATGTCTCTCTGCTGCTTTTGGTCACTAATAACTGTGCATTCATTTTCCTTTATTGCTGCGTGCTATGGTCAGTGATACCATTAATTGCTTCCCTCATTGATATTTTAACATGACTCCATCAATCATTCAAGCTGTAATAAATTCAGTGGCTATCATTTCATTTTCTTACAGATTTGGACTGTGTAAATTCTCTGTTCCTAGCTAAATTGTGCTAGTCTCACTTCATACTGCTGTGATTTTAGGATCATAGTCTCCTTAGTCTTTATCCTCTGGTAATGTAAAGAGAGAAAGAGGCATCTTTGGAGGGTGAGTCAGCCCTCCTTGGAGTTTTGAACAATCTCCTCTGAATACCTCTGTTGGCTATGGACCAGGCCTGAAATATCTGCATCTGAGAACCTCAGGTGCTTAAAGCTGGGCTGGTCTAGGCTCCTGCACCACTTCTTTCTTCAGCCTTTGTGGGAGTGCTTCCTGTGGTACCACATACTTCTGGGTTTGGTGCAGTCAATGGGCACTGATTCTTACTGGGTGTTTTGTACAGCTCTCAGTCACTTTCTTTTCATTAATGTGGGTTGATCAGAGACTTTATTCTGGTAGCTGCAGTATTTTGAAGCAGACTTCCATATTTTAAGCCTGATAAATAGTTCTCTTAATAACATTTCTGTTTGATCTGATGTAAACTGTAGCTGGATAGAATCATAGAATAGTCAGGGTTGGAAAGGACCTTAAGATCATCCAGTTCCA
>JBAFWW010026186.1:6612-16971 GCA_036873685.1 Agapornis canus
AAGGGGGGTTGAGTGAGTGAATGAGCTGTCTGGCTGGGTTTAAACCACGACAGGTGATAAAAGGTCTAAAGCTACCACAGATACAAGCAAGTTCAGGAAGAATAAAATGAAATAAGCAAAATCTTAAGCATCTAGAATTCTGACATGGAGTAATTGAGAACATACACTTAATCCATGTAAATAGCACTGTAAATGAAAACAGATCAACTGTGAATAGGATTCTTCAAAAAAGGATCTTTGCTTGGTTCTTCCTTCAGAGGACACAATACAAAAGGCAAATCTTTTGCCTGTTTATTTTGAAAGAAATTATATCCATTTTATTGGAACAAGTATAAAGAACTTGAAAAAACTCATTCTAACTAGTCTGTCATAATAAATCAAAGATAATAAATACAAAATTCTCTTCAGCATTCAGTTGAATACATGGTGTTCACTTGTCAAGTAACTAAATGATGTGTTGTGCATATTGATCTAGATGTCTCCATAAACTATAATATTTATATCAAATGCATATGCTCAGGTCTTTTTATGGTCTTTCTGCTTAGCGTTCTGATCATGCCTTCATCTATAAACCATCTAAATTCTTTCTTTGTATACCAGTAGCAGGCTGCTGTGGTTGAAGTAAACAGGTTCTTGTAAAGCTTAACTGGTTTTCCTCAACAAAGGACAGATCTCAGTCACTTTTTCTTCTGAAGAAAAGTCAATAAAGATCAACAGAGACTGTACATATGTTCTTCTTTTCTATCTGTTAGTAGTATGCATTATTTAAATATACTAGTTTACAGTTTCTAGTTGTTCATGCTTTTCACAACTTATCTAACATTACTTAATGTTCAGTTAATTCAGTTCATTTAAGTGAAAACTTTGTGCATGTGCTTCTGTCTCTCGATCACTTAAACAGATGCTTTATTTCAATATAAACTCTGCTCTAAGATTAATGCAGATAGAGTAATAGGTGCTACAGTCATGATTTCACATTCTTCTCTTTTTTCACAGAAGTCCTGAACCAAATGATTGTCCTCTAAAGACCATTTATTTAGCCAATGTGTATAGTGATCCAGAACAGTAAGTTATAATTTAAGCAAATCAGGCTTTAGAAATATAATTTAAAGGAAGCAAGCCAAATAAATTCAAGTGCATTGTGAATTGTCTGTCTGGTGTATAATGTCCCAGTAATTTTATTTTAACATTTTTCTCTTTGAGTTTTTTCATTATTCACTTTTCTCCTAAATGATTAAGAATTTTAAGTTTTGAAGTTATGGAGAAGCCAAAGCACTGACTTTTAAATATGTATCAACATTAAACGTATAAAAGAATATGACTACACTGTGACTGGAGATGTGATTGCAGTATATGAGAACAGTCTGAGGGGAACAGTTGGACCTGATGATTTTAAAGGTCTTTTCCAACCTAGTTGATTCTATGATTCAGTAAATGGAAAAATCATTAATATTAGGCATTTTAAAGTTATCTTAATTCAGATATTAATTTGTGGTCAATGTAAGTATGTAAAAAAAGAATAAAGGAGGAATCATTTCAAATTTTCTTAAACATTGACATATAAAAAACATACAGTCACATACAAGACCCTAATTAGTGAATAATTACAGCTATGAAACTATCAAGTACACCTATACAAATCCAGGTTTTAGTCTTTCTCAGTGAATATTGGTGGCATGTCACTGGCAACCTTTAAATGTTAGAAATTGTTTCCGAAGTGAATAGAAACACTACAGAGGAATTCACCTGCACAGGTCCTCAAACACTTTATGCTCATCTGTGGGAGGTTTCTACCAGAGAACAAGCAGACAGAGTGCATTTCACATACTTGAATTCTGGATAAATAACACACTCCTTTGCTTCAACTGTATATTAGAGCTTGCATCTGTTTGCAATAGCATGTTATAAGTGATTCACTGTGAGCTGTTTTGTTTATTTCAACTTGCTTGCTCATTTACAGCTGAATGAATTTATCTTACATTTTTATAATCTAAGGAATTCTGCAATACTTGTCTATAAAGCAAGTTAAGAAATAAAAGTTAGCATTCTTTTCTTAGTGCATACCTCTGAAACTGCAATAATAAGAAAGCACAATGATTTGTTTCTACCAGGGTCTGGATTATTTAAGAGGTTTCTACCATAGTGTAAAGGATAAATACTCATCCTTTCATTCAGTTTTGAATTCAGTAATATTATCTAGAGTAGTTCTATTTTCATAAAAATACCGTAACATTTATACATAACACAGCTATATCATCATTTGGAATAAGTGAATCATTTAGTATAAATAAGAGTAAAACCTATTAAATGCTATGACATGCACATGCAGTCCATACTAGAAAGCTTACAGTAAAATTCAGGAGTAAACCACAGCTCCAGCATTAGAAACTCAGTTGCAAACAGACCTTAATCTACCGTGCTGATCCCTCCAAACCCTGGACTTCCTTCTTGCAGTATTTTGTGCAGCAGATATCACACACAAGACACCCTGCTATTACTTTAGAGATAAATAGAAAATATTTTTCCTTAAATAAATTGCTCCCGGTGTTCACATTACTCATTTTCAAATAGTCTTATGCATTTTGAAATGCTCAGTAAGTCAAAATAAAACCAACCAACCAAACAAAAAAAAAAATCAGCAATGTAGGATTTAGCAAAGGCTTTAAGATTTTTGAGCATTTTGACCTGAGCCAGGGCATTTCTTTCCATAGAAACCACTCTAAAATGTCATGGCTAATTTTCTGCAGCAGAACCTCAGTATAAAATAAAAGTCTTAATTCACTAAAACTTGCTGATCAGTTCACTCCTTCTGCCAACTCACATTGCACTTCCTGGAATGTCTATACCTAAAGTCATGGCCTGTGTATTTTGCATATTTATAAACTAGATTTAGTCCTTCTTGGATAAAAAACTGGAAAGCAACAACTGCTATTCCAGTATCAAACCCAAAAGCTGATTAAAGTTTAGCCAGAGATAAGGAAAAGCTGCAAATTTTGCAATTTTAACTAGAAATATAAAATTAGTGCTGTTATTGTAGGAATATGATTTGAGACCTGCAATACAATTATTTATTTACATTTTTAAGTCATAATCTTTTTAGGTATTACTTCCTTTCTTGCTTTCATAAGAATGGATATAGTTTAATAGGCATGCATTATCAAAAAGAAAAAAAAAAAAAAGTTTTGTTCTTTTAGTTCTGTCAGTCTATTTAACACTCATCAGATTTTCTTTATTACTAAGTGAGACTTCATTTGAAACAGTGGGATTAGAAGAATGGCTAGCAGATGGGAAAAAGAGACACCCCTGGGGATCATAATGCAATCCATGTCACATTCTCTTATTACATTCTCATCCCACTGGAAAATAATATCTTACATATTGTATCAAATTATTTAATATAATAATCTAATGTCACTTTCTTTGGAGCTATGCCTCTCATTACTGCAGCAAATGGACCTTTGCCAAAGTATCTGGATAGACCCTAAATTTTCTTTTTCTAATTTTTAATCATATTCAAATGTCTAATGAGTCCAAGATGGCCTGTCAACTTAAATTATCTGTTTGTCTTTCTGTTTACCATATCTATCTGTCTACAGTTTTTATTTTTCTCTGTGAAGTTTAGTTATTGAAGCCCATGTTTCCTTCTGGAAGGAATCTCTAGCAGATGATTATTCCTGTTGATATGTTGATGATTTGCTAATTTATGACTTCTAAATTTAAGAAATCTGAAGAAATCTCTGTGAAGCAGAGCAGATCACGAGAGATGAGAAACAAGAGAGTTTAATAGCTTATACAGTAAAGAACTGTTATTTCATTAAAAGACAATTTTTAATCTTAACATATTAAGTAATGCCTGTGAATCTTTTTTCTTTTTTTTTTTTTTAACTTTTGAAAATCTAACAAAGTTTATCATAACTATTTACTATTGGGGCCAGGTAAGCAGTTTATATAACAGGCATAGATGTATGTATGTATAACATAATAATCATCCCTCTCTCTGCCACTATCTATTCATGTGAAGCTGTGTTCTGTTAGCTGCTCTCATAAAGAGTTTCCATGGGATATGACAGCAGTCTCGTATGACCAAAAAAAAAGGCAAAAAGAATTTAGTCTGTGGAATTAAGTCAATAATTCAATGCAAATTCTGAAAAAAAACCTAACATTGAGTTAAGTTATCCAATCTCTCTTTCAGTTCATCAGTTTACAAATGTTCTTTCCATATGCCTTCTAAAGCTTTGTGCAGGATGATTTACAATAAGCTAATGTCTTCAAGTGGAAAATATTTCATAGAATTAAAACCCAGTTTGATCATATTAATACATGAGTATAGAAATGAAACAATTGAATAAGAATAATTGTGATTCTCAAGTAAATTAGTAAATGCAGAATAAAAGGCTAATTATAAATTAGTTGAGGTAAAATAAATCTGAACCTTTAACCAAATCTCAAACCAGACCTGAGTAATACAAATGTTATAAATAACAAACCTTATTTTTTTTTTTTTTTCTTAAAAGGAATAACACAGATGATCTTCTAAGTCCTGCTTTGGCTAGAACTAAATGTATAAGTTCCAAATATCACAAAAAGAGTGCAACAGCAGAATTCTACTTATCCAAACCCAAGAATTTCTTGAAGAACCCCCCTAAGATTTACAGCATTAACTTTATAGTTAGGAGGTTAGTGAGAACACTTCATAAAATCATCCAAAGCTAAATTGGTCACTGAATCTTCAAACTTTCCAGAGTTATAGATGCATGAACTAACCTATAGACTAACTGCTATATTCTAAGAATTACAGTCTATCAGATATGGTGATACAGTGGGAGATAGCTTTTCATTCTTCTATGTACTTTACTTTAAAAATATCACTCTAAAAAGACCCCTAGAATACTAACTCATAGGTTAAGTCACGGAAAGAGCCTAATCAGATTGAGTTAAATTGAAAGCTTTAAGAAAAGAGTTAAATGCAGATAGGGTGTACAGAACCAGCTACTTGTCGCAAAATTATTAAGAAAAATTAGAATGGATAAGAGGAAATAACTATATAACACTCAGCTATATACCATTTCATTTTGCAACTGAAGAAAAAATGTCAAACAAAAAAGTGCAGCACATTTCCTGCATTTTATATATATATAAAATTCTACATTATTTTCTAAAGACTATAGACTTTTTATAATAATGTAATAAAAAGTCAGATTTTCCGTTCACCCAACTATGCTACATCTAGATTTTATTTCCAGTATTTGTATCCAGTATTTATCTGTTCATAATGCTACTTGTTTGTCATTACTTTATGAAATTAGCTGAATATATCTTCTTTTAAGTATATGCTTTCTTTGGTTATTTCATAGTGATCTAGTAAGCTTCACAATGTTTTAGTAAGATATGTATGATATCTTACTAAAAATATAACACTGCAGATGCTTTTCAGTGTGATGATATAGTGCTTGGTGATGAAGCAGCTAATAAGAGTTAACCATTATAAATTTGTCTACTTTGCATTTTATAAATATTTCTCATCTTCAGAAAGCATATGCTTGAATTCATTAAATCTCACAAAAACTCTGTAAGGTAGTTTCTAGTCTATGAATAATGAAAATATGTCAAATATTCTACAGAAAAATTAAATTAGATTGTTACCTAATTGTACAGAAAGCAGCAGAACATTGTCTAGTATGTAAGAATGTGATGTGCAATAACTGCTTTGCAAAAAGTACTTCCCAAAACATAAAATTATGTACTCCAGAATTAATTCAGGGAAATGCACAGGAAGGACAAACAGTAGTGACTGAATTGATCATGTGAAAGAACAGAAAAAAACACATGGGACTCAATGTGAAAAACACTGGAAGTCACATCACTGTTAAGAGACGTCTCAGCAGTATTAGAAAAAGAATATCTTTTACAGTTGTAGTTGCTTCTCACACATGCATTTTATTTCACAGTTACAACATAGTTACATATTTACTCTAAACTCTTTCCTGTCTGTAACTCATCTGGTTTTCTATGTATCATTTGTATTTAGTGATGTCTATAGGAAAAAGCAATTATTTCTTTGTTCTGAGAATAACTAAACTAAGGCAGCCAAGGTTTTTCTTTGTCTACTGACCACCTGATTCTGGTGTATCAAGACACATAGCAAAAACATTAGAGAGTCTTCTGATGAGCTGATCTGCAAACAGCAGCAAAATAGCTGTTTAGCAGTAACCTTACTACCTATAGAGATCTTATTGTTTACGAATCTGAAATTCAAGGCAAGGATTGTTTTTAGTAACATCTTGAATTTTTTTTGCACTAGGTTGTAATTTTGCCAAGCTCATTAACCTAGCTGTCATTAAATGTACAAATTTGGATTAGGTCACATATTTTATAGATGTATTTGGATGCATTTTGGTATATAAGCAACAGTGAGTACTGTTTATTTAACAGATGAAACTTCAATCACAGACTATAATAAAATTCCTGCTTTGTGTTCTATGAGACTTCAGAAGTCTCATTTCAGGAATATATTACCAAGGGCAGATTATAAATTAAATTTAGAAATCCCCCTGGACTTGTGTAAGTAGCTAGTATCTAGCAAAGGTAACTATCTAGTAAAGGTAACTAGAGATAATTGCACACTGCCTACAAACTACTTCACTTCCAAACGCTGGTGCATGTGTCTCACCTAAGAAAGAAGTAAGCTTTTTTATTGTGCAAATATGATTCTTACATAATGTGAGTCCTTTGAGGATTGGCTGAAAATCAAAATAAAACGTGAGATCAAACTTGCTGGCATGTTGGCTGTTTCTCTTCTTTAGTAAAGAGAATTAGTAGAGATATTTTTTGTGCATACATTTCAGCTGCTTTGGCAGTTACAATTTCATAGCAAGGCTCTCTTTAGTACTAAAGCAATGCAGTGCAATCTTTAAAACATACATAATCATATATTACTTTTAACTTTCCACCTAAATGTTTAATAATCATATAGAAGCATGTTATTCCACATGGTTCATGGGGCAACATGTATAAACATATATATAAATGCTACAAAGCATTTATTTATCTATTTTGGAGAAAGTTAAAAAGTATACACATTGGCTATTTTAAGAACTGAAACTACAGCTTAAAAAAAAAAAATAATTAAAAAAAAACCCACAAAAAACATTAGCTGCTTTCATTATGTACATGTATTTAATTTTATCTGGAAACTTTCTGATGTTAGGAATAGAACAACTGTAGTTTCTCATTATGTTTGCTGCCAGAATCTATGCTTGGTTGCTCAATTCAAGACCTTATATTGCTAATTACTACCACATGCCCGTATCCCAAGCAAAGGAAAACTTATTGGTTCTGACAATCCGTTCTCTCAACACTGAATTCCAAATGAAAACTTAAATTTTGGCCAAACATAACATTTCATCAATCTTGTTCTACTGACTGCAACAGCAACATCAAACAAAGGGTGATAATGGCTTTTTTCTGTGCAGTTCTCAAGCTTAGATTCTCTGATGAAAGACCCATGTGAGCAAAGGACATCTTTAAACTACTTCATAGTTAATAATTGAACCAGAAAACAATGCATAAAATAAATTGAACATTTTGCATTCTGAGGACAGAGCTGAGTTTCAAAGAAGTTAATGGGCAGTAAAGATCAGCAGAGAAAGCACTGACAACAGAGTGAGCTAAAACCAGGTAGTGCATATAAATAAAGACAAAAAGAAAAGGCAAAAAAATAAAATCAAGCACGCCCCAAAGCTAGCAGAAGCCTGTAATCTGGAGTTGAGCTTTTCAGGATGTGAGGTTCTGACTGAAGTTCAGGTCCAAATTTTGAGACATCTGAGCAATGCTGGGTACTAGTGACAATGTAGAAGGGGAAAGACTAAAACTCTATGTAAAATAGTTTTTAACCACATTCTTCTCTGCTATAACTCCTCTGGAGCCTCACAAAGAGAAGTTTAAAGTTTTCAGGCACAGGAAGTTCTATGTTTTAACAACTTCACTCTTCAAGAAACGAAGTATGAAAATGAGTAGGCCTCTGTCACAAATAAACATTTTTGAAAATTAAAGATACTACCTTATCTCAGAAATAAATTATGACATTTTGTTAAACTGCATAAGTCAATTATGACATGAGTTTCCAACATTAGTGTTTACAGTAAAAAAGCCTTAGGCATTTGAGAATATTTAAAAAAAAAATGGAAGTACTGAAGTATTTGCAATTGTACCATCTAATTGCTTGTGTATTGTTGGACACACAATAGTATAACTAAAGAAAAAAAACTTTAATTTGTTTAGCCAGTGATGTAAAGTAGTACTCTAGAATTAGTTCTGTGGAACATTTATACTCTTTGTGCTCCACAGAGAGGAGAAACAACTTGATAAAACCATAATCCACATTCATAAAATTATGCATGGGTAATTTGAAAAGAATAAAGTGAAAAATATATCTTTAAGTAAGGAGAAGTACAATTAACTAGATGTGCTCCTTGTAGTCCCCTCTTTATGTTATTTTGAAAGGGTTGCGTACAACTAGTCTTTTAGGGTGAACATATCTTTACCAGTGAAAATCACAATAGTATGTAATTAAACAAAAGATGGTAATAGTAAAGGTGATAAGGAAAAGAAACTACTATATTGCCAAGCACATCGAATCCCTTAATGGCTTTATCCTGGCATGTCTAGATGATGGGAATGCCAGAAAGAGCTGGTTTTAACTTGGTCAATGAAACAAGGAGGCTTTCAATAAAAATGTAATGAGCTAATGTGGTCCAATAAAATTTAACTTTTACTACCAGGTAAAAATAGTATTTTTTATGAGTTTGGTTTCTTTTTCAAAGTATATTGATAGTAAGCTATTACTTGCTGTTCTTAGGATAGGTTTTATATGAAGTGTGGAATAGAATCACACTAAAAATCCTGGTCATAGATCCTACAATTACAAGTGCTTGCAATATTAAACGTCAAAAAGAGCTGCATGATAGTTAATCTGTTGTTTGAACAAGAAACAGAACTGTCAGTTTTCTGACATAGTCTGTCTAATGGAATAATTTGATCAACACAAATCTCAGATTTTGCACCCCAGTAAACCCAAGTTTTCTAAAGAACTATGCTGTTGGTAAATCATGTGAATTATCATTGTCACTTAGTTAAGAGATTAAAATTAATGAGATATGCTAATCTGATCCCCAAAATGTGAAGTGACAAGTCAACATTTTTTCCAGAAGCTACATGCATATGTAATAGCAGCATTTTTTTTCACAAGATACACCAGTGTAGTCATAGTGGTATCCAGGTTCTCCTGAAATAGGGACAAAACGTTGTGACTTGCACCATAGCATAGCCCAGGTCTCTAATTATAGTGTGACAATTCTCCAGTGGTAACATCTGAAGTCAAGGAGTACAGCCTTATAAGCTGTTAAGTCAGCTATTACCACCTTCAGGGGCTCTAAAGTCACACAATCACACCTGGCCTTTTTTGACTTACTTTCTCCCTCGGGTTGAGTTAAAAGTCCCGCCGTATTTCTTCCGATTAAGGATGAGAGCAGCAATTTCTGGCACGTAGCGAACAAAAATTGCCAACATGAATAAAAAAAAAAAAAAAAAAAAAAAAAGAAAATGGCATGCAGAGAGTGTTCTACTGCAGCAGAGGCAGCAGAGCCTCTTAGGATACTTACTTTCTTCCACTAACCGCACTATAGGAACCACCATATTTCTTGCGGTTTCCTATTAACTCTATGATTTCAGGGACGTAGCTGGCAAACATGGCCTAAGAAGAAGATAGGAGACAGAAGAAAAGACTAAAAAGAGAGGCCAAAGAAAGGGGGATGATGAATATTTTCAGAAGATATATATCGTTAAGATCTGAAAATACAAAAGAATTAGATCTATGCAGTTGTTTAAAAAGAAAATTTTAAAAATGTAAAAGTTCTTATCAAACAAAACAAGAAGACTCAATGCAAAAGTTTGTCTTGGAGAAGGTGCATACCTTATAAATTAAGAAAGTGGTCAAAAGACAAAAAATAAATTCACAAAACAAAACAAGAACAAAAATAATCCAAACTGGTATCTAATCATAAAAACCAGCTATATCGAAGTCTTCCTGAAGAGAGGAGAGGAAAAAACTATCCAAGCTCTATTGCAAAAGAACATAACCAGATATTATCATTACCATTACATTCTTATTTTAAAGACAGGCTTATTTTCCCCATTATTAGGATTCAAGAGAAGAAAACAAAATGAAACGAGGGGTTATTCCCCTTGTCAAGAAAAAAAAAGTTCAACCCCCGCCTGAAAAAAAAAAAAAAAAAAAAAAACCAAATTTTACAAAAGTTTATATTTTTAAAAGTTTTGAAAAAAAATTTAAGAAAAAAAAAA
>JBAFWW010026188.1:0-14727 GCA_036873685.1 Agapornis canus
CCCTTTCACATTCTCTGATGGCTCTCAGCCTTTCTACCTCCTCCTTCAGTTCCACCACCTGCCTGAGCACATCAGTTACTTGCTGACACCACACACAAGCGGTGTCACTGGCTCCCTGCAGTACAAGTGCCAGGCTCAGGCATTCTCTGCAGCCAGAGACCTGCACAGCCATACATCTGCAGGCAGGCTCAGTCTGGGTACCTATGTTACTCCTCACAGCAGCTGTTGATCGCGTTCTGACCATGACTTAGCTGGTCCATCGGTCCGCCCACGTCTCTTCACACAAGCAAGCAGTGCTTCCTCCTCCTGAGCTCCAGGCAAGTCCTCCTGCACGGGCGGTCAGCCCGCTCAACAGCCGGCTCCAGCTGCCTCACAAACTGCCTCGAGCCGCTCTGCTCCCTGCCCGCCTGGTCCTTCGCACTCCCTGGGCAGGCTTTTAACCACTCACAGCTGCCGCCAGCCTCCTGGCTCCGCCCCCGGTGAGTCAGCTGACCGTGTGAGCTGAGCTGCCGCCTCCTGGGCAAGCCCTGTCAAGTACTTGAGGCTCCCTCTTCCCTGGCGCCTGTCGCTCTGAGCTGAGGCTCCTGTCGCTGATCCCTCTGCTCCGCCCCACTCCGGTGATCCAGGTGCCCTCTCTCCAGCCGCTCCTCTCAGCAAATGACCCTGTGAAGCAAATGAACTTTTGACAATTTTGAAAGAAAACAAACTGTAAAAGTATATGTAGCTCTAAAATAATATTAAAAATTTTGTGCTAAAGCATTGCTTAAAACATTATGAATGTTATCCTTCCTGTCATTCTGCCTCAATAATTTGAACCTATGTTTGAGAGAAAATAAACAAAAACACATAAAATGATTTTATAGTACTGCTTTGTATAATTTTTGAGTTTCTCAGCTTTCCCTTTACATCAGCAGTTTGTTTACAGTCCTAAACTTAGAAATAAAAAACATACTGTATTTAGATGCTATGAAGTTAATTCTTACTAAATGCACAAAGCTGTTACAAAAATTTACTGGCCCGGATCACAAATTTAATCTTTCAAATGACTGGGTGAAATCTAATATTAGCTCTTGCTTATGATGAAATTTACTTCTTCTTGGGTTTGTTGATATCTAGAATAGCATTTAGAAATGGAGTAATATGTAAGAAGACATCACGGAGCTATACCAGTTGTGGTTCACCAGTAATGCTTAATAGTCACCCACAGGCTTTTACCAGTTTGACTTTCAGGGTGATGGAATTACTGTGAATACTCATCTGCAACATGGCTGCACCCACTGCTAGAAATTGAAAGAAGGTGCTGAAAGTACTGCAGTTTTCCACTGTACTCAGTCATTATTCACTGTGGATCTTTCCTCCCCAGTTCCATGAAACATCATTCTTCTTCACAGTTGTGAGGATTAAAAAGCAGATGACCGAATAATATAAAATATTCTACCTACACTTTTTATTCATATTGCAGAATAATGGAAAGCATTTTAGGAAAGCATAGTAAAAATCAGTGCAATACAAATAAATATCCCATAAGCAAAATCTTTGTTACACTTTGCAGGGTTACTTTGCGTCAGCCTTCAGGCAGCTGCGGCTGTGCAAAATGTGGCTTATTCACAAGGGTCCTCTGCCCACAGAATACATCCAGGACAGCCAAATCAGGTCTAGTTACATTTGATCACTACCATTGGTGATGTAGGAAGGAAGCATGGGAAGAGCATTCTGATACAAAAGAAGATAAAATAGCTTAGCTAAATATAGATTACATGAAGACCTGAAGCTGCTCCAACTTCTGAGAAGGGCTGGAGAGCTCTGAATGGCACTGAGATGGCTCAGAGACTGCCTGCTGTGCTGGTGGTGTGCTATGCAGGTCCAAAGGATAAGCACAGTCTGACTCGTCATTCAGTGACTGGAATATTGTTTGGTGATGTACAACGCATGCATCTTCCTTTTTTTCAGAGATCTTTCCTTGGACACATACTCACAGATACTTTAGGCTGAAACTGAGCCAGAGATTCCTGTGAATATTTGTAATAACTAGACTATTAGCAATTAAAACCTTTTAAATCAGAAATAGCTATGAGAATTGCTCATGAAATTTATCTGGCATAAGATTGGTGAATGGGTGAATTTTGTGCAAGTGTGTAAACAAAACTCTTGCTGTCTTAATTTTCCTATAAAAGAATGTTGTGTAGTATTTGGTTTGAGAGACTCACTGGGAGGCTGCAGCTATATAAATGGCAAAAAATAGAGGCAAAAAAATAGAGGTAGAGAAGAACTGGAACTTTAACATACTCTCTTCACTCTTATGTTTCAAAAAAGATCTGAAAGAAGGCTGCTTTTCTTATGGATTTATTGATAAAATCAGGAAGTTAAGCTTTTTCTCAAGTCAGCTATTGCTTCTTTACAAGAGAGCCTCAGATTTTGCTACTTGGGTTTCAGTATGAAGGAAATGCTCCTAAGAGATTAATTTCTTAATCAGGTGTTTATATACAATTCTGATTTAGCATTCTCAAAAATTCACCAATCATAGTTAAATTACATTCATCAGTCTGCTTTTTAGCTCCTTTGAAATAACTCCAAGCACAAGAGGCTGTGAATTTGTACATCTTCAAAAATAAAAAGGACTGCTAAAAAGGATTTAGGCTATGCTTTTTAGTGGTTTATCAACTTGTGTACTAGCAGTTGTCTCTCCCTTGAAAAGGGAAATGCCTTATAAAACCTGATCATTTAAATTTCATACCACCTCAGCAGGCCATATCACTGTCATCCCTTTAAAATGGAGATCCTAAGACTAGAATTTTCATGTTTGTCAACATTTTTGCTATTCCCACACTAAGACACTGGGACCTGATTTTCAGAAGTACAGAACATCAACTCCAGCACAAATCTGTAGTTCAAGCTGCTCAGTGCTCATGCAGAAAAATCATGACCCGCAGATGTTTTTCAAATGTGACCTTAGTGACTTGCCCAAGGCCAGCTAGTGAGATATAATTACCACTGAATTTAGACTTTGTGACATTGGGTTTTTTTTTAATGCTATTATGTATTTGTATTGTGCTAAAATTGAAAAACACTATAAAGAGCAGGTCACCTCCCAAAGACATTTCCTTACTGTTGTTCTGCCTTTCTCTTAGATTTTTCCTCCTTCACTGAGAGCACGATGTCTCTCAGCTGCAGCGTGTGGCATGAGATCCAAGGCCAGCAGGAAAATGTCTGGCCAGAAACCCAGGTTTTGTACATGCACTTTTGTTCTTTTGACCCTTTGCAGGGTATGAGCTGATTCAGCAGGGCACTGTGACCTAACACAGCATTATAGTACACACTAAACTTAAAGAGAGCTTAAGACTGTGTTTAATATCAAATGCCTTGTACTTTGATGTGATTTTAAATGCTTACTCCAGAATTCAGGCCCCGGTATCTAAATTTTGTTAATGCATAATCTACAAGCATCATGGATATATATCCATGTGCAGGTAAGGGAAGAAAGTAATTGCAGAATATCCATATCATAGAAAATGATAGTATTTCTAAGAGAAAATCACCCAGTTTTTTTTTGGCATGAGCAAAGGGGAAAAAACATTTTCTTCAGCTAATCTTAGCAAATCTACTTGTATCACAGGGCAGTAGACAGGTTCAGATCCAAGCTATACCCCAGGAAAGCATGCAGATTATGCTTCATCCAATGAAACACACGCCTGAATGTTTTCCTGAATGCGGGCCTCAAAGAGGAAACTTCCTTTCCCTGCCTCTGAAATGACCAGCAGATTATTCTTTTAAGATTTTCTCCCATCTAGTGTTTAACCACTCTTGCTTTCTTCTGAGCTTGCTCACAAAAGCCTTTATCTTATTTGTCAATGTTTGATATTAAAATAAAAAAAGGTACTAATCTCTTCAGTGACCTTTCTGCTTTATTTCTCCTGGAAAGGGATGCTGCATCTTTTGTAAGTAACTTCAAGGCAAGATATTATGCGGCATTCAAACATATGGCTTTTATCCAGTTAATCATTGTGCATAACCTACTTTCATCAATGTTCGGAAACTTAATTCCAGGATTACTCATTCCCCCAAAAACCCAAATAAGAAAATCAGAAGAACAGATCCAAACAATAGAACTTTTATGCCAGGATAATTAGAAAAGGAACCTATTACCCAGGATTATAATTACTGACTAACATATTAAATGACCTTTAACATTTACCTTAAGCCCCAGATTTCTAGAAAACCAGAAAGGTTATGAATGCCATATTAGTAATCTTTAATCTTTATTACTGCTGTGGACAGAATTTTAATGATTTTTAAATAGGCAGCGGTCACTAACATATCCCTATTAAAATAAAAAAAATCTCATAAAAAATTAAATGGATTAAGACTTCAAATGTACCATCATCAAAAGTATTATCTAATTATGGAGTTCAGTGAACAGGCCAAGTGAAATGGTTGGTAATATTAGTTACTTACCACATGGGAATGCCCAGGATTTATGCACAAATAGATTCTGCTTCTGTTGCAACATAGTAATTAAGAATTTGTCAGGGAAATTTGACCCTCTAGGGTAGATATTACTTTGTAAAATAAGAATGGCAGAGCACTAGTCTCCTTGCTGCACATAATTTAACTTGATTATTTATACATCAAAGGGAGTCTGCAGTGACTGCAGTATAATATTTAAGTAGAGGGATATTAGAGAAAGAAGCATCTAGTGAAATCTTTTTCCCAAATCTCCGTGAGAAAATAGAGGAAATTTTCATAAAGCATTTCATTTTGCATATAAATTGGTGCCTAGATTGTGCCTGTGAATTTACTGCTGTCAAATTTAATTTTTCCTTAATTCTTCAGGCCCAGATGTGAAAAGCTCTGTGTGCAGGCTGCAATTTTCAATGCTTACAGGTAGCACCCGGATCAATAATGTGTCTTTATGAGAAATTACCGTTAATGTTATTGAGTATGCATTTTGCCTTATAGGATAATAAGGTAATATCAAATGCCAATTCATTCATTAGAAGAAAGCTAAGTGCTTAAATGAAATGGGTGACAGGTCCGAAAAAAGATGTAGTTGTGGGCAGGAAGTCAAGAATGGATTTTTAATGACCTAATTCCGAAAGGTTTTTACCACTTATTTGCATTTGCTTCCTATAAACAATATTAACTTTGAAACAAAAGTGCTTGAATATTTAAATTGCAGTAAGTGATTCCACTTGAAGAGGCTATTTGGAAATGCTATGTTTCTGGGAAACTCTTCACCTAGCCTTTTTGAAGACCACAAAATTAATTTATCTGATATAAAAATTAAAACAAAACTCATTTAAATTGATGGGCATAAAGTGAGAATATTGTGGGCATGGCAAAAAGCCAGAGGTTAGTATGTGAAAACCAGAAGGAAATGCTTTAGCTCTTTAAGTGCAGTGTACTTCCAGCTTGGTAAATAGCAAGTATCGCAAACAACACAAAACCAGCTTTTCTGTGAAATCTCACTCAGCTCCCCCCCTCCACCTCCCATTTGAGTCCTAACCCACTTTTATGAGTTTTGTAGTTTTCACTGGGTGGCTTACCCTTTTTTTTGATCTTCACTGGATCCCTCAAGTGCAATGACTGTGGCACAAACTATGTCAGCTGGCCTTGCCAGTGCTGGAGCCAGACGGAGATTTATCTTCCTCCAGAGGAACAGGACCAAAGCCTCTGATGTAAAATTCTCAAGTTTTACTTCACTGATGTCATTTACTAGGATATAACACAAGGTAGGAGACAGGAGGAATTCATAAGCTTACCTCTTGAGAAGCAGTATCCAGATGCTCCAGTTTTCCTCACTCCCACTGCAAAGTGTTATCCCAATTCAAACTAAGTACACACACAGCTTAATGCTAAAGTTTCCAAAGCCACCCTTCATTCTAGAGAAATGTGGATACATGGCTCCCATTAAATATTATGCCATTTTCTTCAATTATGTATCCAAATCCTCCAGAATTCCTGAACAATTTTTGTAATGTTTTCTTTTTTTTTTTTTTTAAGAATACAACAGTTCTGCTCTTCAGCAATAAATAAGATACTTGATTTACTCACCTTAAAGCAGTAGTTTGAAAGCAAAGGGCTTTTTGGTTTTTAATAGCTAACACTGTAAAAGCAAAGGACAGACACTAGAAAAACCTTTAAGTTTTACTTCTGTTTCTACTTTAGCTTCCAATAGCTGCTTTGCCTTAAAAGTTAAGGGAAGAAAAAAAAGTTATGTAGGACTCTTTTACTTTTTTTTTTTTTTTCCCCTTGACCTTCAACATCTCAAACTACAAAGGGAGGACTTCCTCTAACGCTGTTTGAATATACTGTATTTTTCTCTTAAGGAGCCTTCCACTGACTTTTATCCTTCAGGGATCAATGGTTCCTTCAGTTCCATAATCTGACAAGCTACAGTAAAAGCAAAAGGCCCCTGCTTCTAGAGTCATAAGTGTTAACGTGAGATGGCAACAGATATATTTTCACACTGAACTCACAACAGCCTAAGGAGAGCTTTAAAGTAACTTAGCCTAAGTCTCTCTCTTTGGGAGGAATGAGATATGGGAGGAACTTTAGTATTACTCTTAATCTGTATTACAAAAGCACCTAACAGTCTCTGTGGAGTTCAGGGCCACATTAAAAGCAAGGATGGATAAAGCTGCTTCAAATGTGTATTCATTTCAGCATAACCTATGCATGCCTTTGCTTTCTGGTAGTCTCACTCTTTTCCACGAAACTCTTTTAAGTTTGGAAAGGGCAAAAGAGAAAGAAAACGGAAATGCTGATTCACTAGTAAATGAAGCACTGTTTATTTAACTGCTACAATCACCCAAAAGAAACAAAACTCATTCCTGAAACATTAACATAGTCAGTTGATTTCCAAGGGACTCTTCGATCAAATTCATCTACATATCACTCCATACTTCTTGGAATGACTCCTTCCCCATTGTCTCCAGGGCCCTTTGCACAGAGTACCAACATTCCCTTCTACTTCATCACTTATTATAAAGATAATTAACTTGATTTCTTCAGTACTGCTTATTTGGTCTCATTGGCATCCAAACATCTTAACATGATGCCAACCACTCTTACAGATTAAGAAACCCACCCAGAGGTCTACCTGGAGGAATGTACCACACAGAGACCATGTAAGTAGAGAATGGATCGTCCAGATGAGGTGTGGTGAATGAGGAAGCTGCCCTCCAACATTGGTCCTCCTACAAAGAGGCCCAGAAACCTGGCTGGTGACTCTCTAGGTCATGCTTTCTGAGGGAGTGCAACAATCGGCATCAGCAACTCACTTTAAGTTCCCCAGCATGCAAGTGAGGAAAGTGGAGCTGGGCCCTTGCTCACATCTTTCTCTGACACTATTGTACTCCCTCTAGGGCATGCCAACTTCTAAAAATCAGAGTGGCATCAGAGAGACATTGATATTTTAACAGTCCTTTGATATGCACCTATGCTCACACTGGGATGATACAACTGAGGCAATGCTGTCACCATTCAGATTTGTTAGAGTTGATGCTGTAGTAGAAAAATACTAACTAAGGTTTAATGTAAAGCAGTTAAATGGGATCCTGAGGGAAGATAATGGCATATATCAGTTATGCATTTCTGTCTGTTTTCTCTAGAAATCAACAATGTATTGGAACCAGAATGTGACTGGTTTAATTCACATATATGCTTCTAGTTCCTGCCTTTGGTACTTGAACTATATGGGCACTCCAGGGACTCCAGTTTCTACTTCTAGCATTAAGGTATATGAAAGCCTTTGGCTGGGAGCAGGTAACAAACAGCCTTAGCGAAAATAAAAATACGTATGACCAGCAGACCCTCTATATTTGCTTACCTTAAGGAAGAATTACACTATCTCCCCCCCCCATCTATCTCCTGTGGAGATACAGCCACTGCTCTTGATTTATTGACACTGCTTACTGTGTTATCACTGTTGCAAGAGCATCATCCTCTACAGCCAGAGCTTTGACGTTCCAGGTCACTTCAGCTCTGCTGTTGAGATCTCATGATTCCTCCTTCGTACTGTTATTTTGAATCAAAATATTTCTGAGCTATGGTTTATATGACACATCCAAACAGTATTGCTCTGAAAAAATATAGTTATCTTCTAGCAATCGAGTAGTCCCGCTGAAATAAAGGAAGCCAACAGACTCCCTGGATACTTACTCCAAAGAGTTTTGGATCAAGCTTTTGACATACTTCATCTTCTATATATTGTCTAAGGCTCTAACAAAGGTATTTACAGTATTAACAGTATATATACAGTTATTAACATTAACTATTGTAGTATTAACAGTATATATACAGTTATTAACAGTATTGTAGAGGTTACTGATGATCTAGAGACTGCAGTGGGACAATCACTGCGGTAAGACATTCTTCTCATTGCAGACGCTTTGAGTAGTATTGTTACATTGCTACTGTTAAAGTGGTTGTGCAAGTGATTTCTCTTAATAATCTAATAAGTGCTTTGGGATCTTTCTGAATAAATGGATTTCTAGAGCACAAGCATTCCTCTTATTATTACTTATCTGCCTGAGTACTGTCACCCAGAAATAGAGATTCTCTCCATTTATTTGGTTTTGAAATAATACATAATCGGTTCAGCTATAGATCTCAATCATGTCATGAGAAGCAAAGCACTATCTGTTATAATATATTAGCCAAATACATTCAGACAAATAGATCCAACAGCAGCTTAGCAGAGGCAGCAAATTTCTCTAGTCCTTTAAGAATGTATGGACTTTCTAATGTTGCTGATATGCTGTTTTGATTTAAAAAAACACCTAGTCCCATATACAAAATGCCAGGATAGTTCCTCTGTCTCATTTGTGCAGGCAGTTACTCAGTCTCTTTATATGTTCACTGGTTAGGACACTGGATGCAGTTTCATACACTCTTTCCCTAAAATGAGGCCCATATCAAACACATTTTCCTTAAACTATTACCATCTCCTACGTGTAGTTAACTGAAGATAGCACAACTAGTTTGAATATAATTATTCGTAATTTGCTGAGTACTGATGGCATCCATCATTCTTTTGTCAAAAGATAACTTGATTCCTATACCAAAAAGTTTATCAAAGAAATTCATAATTGATACTAAAAATATAAGCACAACATGACCTGCAAATATATCTGTGGTGAATTTTGACTGACATTTGGCTTAATTTTCAATTTAGGCCAAACAAGTCCCATATGCTAGAAAAATTCCTCACTAGGCAAATATAGTTTATAATGGCATTATAATTACATGACACCTAGGAGTTTCAGAGAGCAGGACAGAAGTCTGTCAAGGTATCTACATGTTTAGTGCATGCTAAAAATTCTGACATAGCAGGGCTTATTTTTTTTTTCCTTGCTTTAAGGATGATGCAACTATGCAGTCTTTTCTACACTTGTGTGTCTGTATCTATACACTACTTAATATTTTATATTCATGTTGGAAGTCATATAGTGATTTTCTGTGTGGTTTTACATGGTTATGGTCACAGATAAAAGTCCTCATGAATTACTTGGATTTGAAAGCACTGCCCCAGTACAGCTAAGCACACAGAGAGAGAACAAAGTTGCAAATGTAAAGGGCAAATTAGAAAGAAGTTCTGTAAAAAACCAGACTCTTCAAGTTCAGTCGAAATTTTCAGTAGAGTCCAGGATTTCTCTTCTAACTTCTTGTTTGGTATTTTCATGGCTTCAGGAACATCAAAGGGCACAAAAAGTATATTTAGTGACTGTATATAGCAAGGAATTTGATAGATCATAAACCATTAGAAGTACCTGAATGATGCACCAGTAGTTAGGTATGGGTGTTTTTACAAACTTAGTGTTGATCTTGACTACTTCTTTGTATTGGTTATTTGCAAGCAAATTTACTGGCATGGTTGCATGATCAGCTGCTATTAGGGGCTTAAACTGTTCTTCCACTGAAGACCACGTGCCCTTTGGTTGATGCAGCACAACTATCAGATCACATGAGCCATCTGTGTACTACTCAGTAGAGCTTACACAGTGCCACTTAGCTTGCTCTGGGTCCCTGGACTTTACAGCAGTTTCTGATGGGTAAATACTCACATCCACATTATCTGATGTTCCTGTGGAAAAGAGTGCTCATTATTCTACAGCCTTGTTTTCCTGGTTGAAAAGGTATTTATTCAGGTAGAACCAATCCCATCCAAACTAAGGAACCAATTATGAACCAATGAACCAATGCTAAATGAGGGAAAAACAGTAATAGTAATAAACAAGAAGGTAGAAAAGGGACAGAAATGAAGAAGTCTTGCTTAGCCATGGTGCAAATATTCTTTTACTGGCTGGCCCTGTTTCTTTACTGAGACTGGCACCCATCATATAGCAGCAAGGAGCAGCAGTGACATGTTCTCAGCTGTGAATTTCTCATGCCTATTTTTTTTTGTGTGTGTGTATTCACCAGGTTATTGCTTTTCTAACAATTAATGGATGGCAAACTGAACCTCTTTGTATGAGACCACACAGATAAAGATTAGCAACATATAACCTATCACAGGATAAAAGAGAAAAGATTATGTTCAATTTCAGAGTTAACCTAATAATCAGGAACATATCTTTCATTTCAGGAAACAAACAGAAAGTTGTCATAAAATTCACAACTTCTGAAGATTGAAATGTCTTTCATAAAAGCATATAACTTCTGTTGTCTAAATACTTGCACCATTTACTCTTGCATCTGATGTAAAAAGCTGAGATTTACTTCTTTCAAACAAGTACTTCATGGAATGGGATAATGGAAAGTAGCAAACAGGGAGGAAATAGTTGAAGCAAAGAAAATACCTCCACTAAGAAACAAAGTTTGTCTTTTCTTGGCACATCTCTTTTCATCTATTTTATCAAAAAGGCTTCTCATCTGCTTGAACTAACATCAGGTATTAGCAAAAAGTAGTTACTGCCTTTTTGAATGGTGAACCAAGAAGTCTGCAAGGCACCCAAGTCCTCCTCCAACCTTCATCTTAACAAAATCCTAGTTAGATCAATAGTAATGCCTGAGAATTCTGAACTGATCATTTAGTGGGAAGTAAGTTTGCAAGGCATTGAAGAGTTTGTATTTCAATTAAAAGAAGCAAGGAGTTACAATGGAGGGTAAGAAACACATAATGTCAGTCTCTCTTTTGGACAACTCAAGTGTAGGAATTTGAGATGGCTGTTGGTAGTCAAAACCACTTTTGTGAGCAGGCTTTGTGGGGTCTAACTCTTGAACAGTCAAGAAAGCACAGGGATCATTTTTAGAGTCATTTGCTCAGTTACACGGGCTAGAAGGAATGGTTTCTTGATGCTGAGGCTTTCTATGTATTGCTCTGGGGTATCTACCTCTGAAACAGGATGGGTCTCAGAAACACCAATAAAGTATGAAATAACTTTTTTCCTCCTGCTAAATTAAATTCTGCATCATCACCCAACACATCATTCAGCTTTTAGGTGAAGGGTTAAGTCATGTCCCCTCCATCAACATTTTCATTGATTTGTTTTCATGCTTCTGCAAACTATATCTCTTTCTATCACACAAGAAGTCGATCTGAGAGAGTTGAAAATATGCCACTCCACAAAAAAGAACTGTATGGCAGAAAGTATTTACACTGAGAAACCCGTTCAGGGTGGACAAAGCCAACCAGATCACTTAGAGTGTGACAAAAAGCTAAATTGATCTGAACTGTCTGAAGACAGTCTGAGTTTTCTTCTTGGGATGTTCTGTTTTAAGACCTTATTACAGTAACTTTTCAGTGACTCTATGTCATGATCATGAGTTACTCCATTTCAATGTGTATTTATTTTCCATTAATGTTATAACTTAGGAAATTCAAAAAGGATGGAAAGGGTACTTGGTTCTATCCCTAAATGTCAACCATGTAAGTGCTTTGACTTTTATTTTCTATTTGCTTTGGTCAGTGTAAATTTCTATGGGTTTTGCTGGTTGGGGGAAGGGGATTTGGAGATGTGCAGTTCTTGGTTATTAATATTTGACTTTGTTAGTGCTATCTGTTTACCGTATGGCTTCTGGAAAAAGATAGGAAATATTAGCTGGCGAGTCCTTAAAATGCATGATGTCTGGGCGCACTCATTGTGCCTTCACATTCTTTGCACTGCTGCTTCATTTAGCCTGTGAACTACCATTGGGGGGTCCGATATTAGGTTTTCATGCTACCTTACTTTTACTTCATTATTTCACTCCTTTTACTTTTAATACACTTGGATGGTCAAGTTTGTTTGAGTGAATTCCACATGCTTTATAAAGGCTGCTTTTTTTTTGCCGTATTTCTGGAGTAGAAAATATGAAGGCTGTTTTTACCCACTATTTACAATCACAAAGCTGGATCCTGCACATAAATGAGTTTTTATACAAATGCCTGGGATTTTATACAAATCCCATTCCCCTTTTGCTCAGAACAAGTTACAAGACAGCTGCCTCCCAAAGCAGAAAGGGCTGTTGTTAAGAAAGCAATAATAGGCCAGGCTTAAGATCCTTAGCAGGGCTCCTTATTTTGGGACTTCTTTTACCAAAGGCTGAGAGGAACTGAAAGAAAACATCAAATATCCACCAATATCAAGGGCCTGGTACTCATACTTGGCAGGGTATGAAATTTGGTTTTACAGGAAATCACCTTATTTTGCAGAAAATTGAAGCTGTGTAAAGGATTTTTTCCCTTTTCTGTTCCCCAAACTGTATATGAAAACTTTTGGGGGTTGGAGGTGATGACATATTGTACTGTGAAAAATTAGTTTATGCTCAAATGCCTTTTGTAGTCACAAAACCATTCCTCTCCTCTTCTTGCACAAAAAGCCAAGAATCAGATGGAGCTTCTCCCTTGGGTTTTTATTTCACTAAGACCATTTATGCTTTCCAAAGCTGCATTCAAGTCTCACTGATGAAGCGGGACTGTCACAGCCCTGGTGCTGTCCTGCAACATGTTTTCAAACAAGTCATGTTTCTTGTTTGTTCTATCTTTGTTTTTCCTCTAAAAATTGACTACAAAAGAAGATGCCCATGTCAGTTAGATTCACTGCAACTCCCTGAAATGCTACTGTGACTTTTATTATTTCCTTGCTACTGAGGTGGTTATGCAGTGTGCAGCACAGTGTGTAATTGTGCTGGCAAGCCACTGGGTGTCAGCAGGAATGTAAAAGCAAGGCAGCTTTCTCCTCTTCATAAAATACCTCGATTCACATTAAATTTATAACAATGCTGAAAAGCAAATACTGGGCAGAACTTTTTCACTCTGGAACATGAATGAGCAAGTGTCCCCTACATAAATCAGCCCAGCCTGAAGAATAAAACTTTTTTAGTCCTTCTTCTTCATCATCTGCTACCTTTGAGAGCTGATTTTCAGTCAGTTTTTGGCAACAGACCGTAGGCTTAACTCGATGCCTCAGCCAACTAGCAGAATGCTCAAAATCAATCCAAAATAATCACTGAAATGCATGCTGGGGCACAACACAATGTCTTTCTAGCATGTCGCCATTCCAGTGTAATGGAGAATTTGATTATCATTAAACCGTATGAAAGTTTTGCACAGTTTTCACCGAAATATTTTAAATGCATTTCAAAAGTAGGCACAGATCATACTCTGCCCTATGTAAAGCTTGCTCTGTTCAACTAGCTATTATACCAATACAGAGTAATCCATTATTAATTTAGACCTCACCTCTCCTAAACCTCAAGGACTCATCTTTCTTTGGGATCCCACAAAACCAACAAAATAATTTAGGCCTGTATCTAAATTATTTTGCTGTTATTGGTACAATGGTCTGGCTGGTTGTGAGATAGAAACTGATACAGGAAACACACTCCAGCCATCACATTAGGAAAAACTTATCAGCTGGTTTTGAAGTATGAACATTAATAACAACTTGTAGACATATTTTTCTGGGTCCTAGTGTATGTCTTCTCTAAATCAGTAATGGATACAGTAGGACAAAACAAGGAAGAAGCAGCCACTGACACTTTTGACATGTGCACACCAAGAAAATTTCGGATGATGTATTTTCCCTCAGAGACTTCTAGACTCACTACTGCAAGGTGACACCTGAGGATCAAACCCCTGTGAATTACAAAATGTCTTCAACCTTTGTGGTCTTCAGTGTGAAGTAAAGAGAGTTCAGCTTAACAACTGAACAATTAGGTATTTACAGGCATACGTGTTCTCCACACCTAATTCTCTGTAAATAGCACAGGGATGCTGTCACAGTGGACTCAACCAATGGCTGCTTAGGAAATGATTTTCCCCTTGAGAAGCACGGCTTTCAGAATACTGACAACGAAGTATTAGCTCATGTCTCACTCTTTGGAGTGGCCTGATTTAAACTGTTATATTCATAATGAACAGGAATGCATCAATTTGCTCCCTCTTTTCCCTCTTCTCCCCTTTCATTGCCCTTTTAAGGAACAGAAGGTCATTTTAATTCTACTCAAAATTACTTCTCTAAAAATGTTGGTAAGTCTGACAGAAACATCACACTTTACTGTAAAGGCACCCAGTGAGCAACACTGAAGGTTACAGGAGAGCACAAGCTATAGCTCTGTTGTTTTCATTTGCATACAAATTGTCAGCCAGAAGCAAATATTTCCTAATACTCAGTTGTGTAAAATCAGCTCTTTAGACTGAATTTTAATTTTATTTTTACCCACAAGAATTTGTAAAGAACTTAAAAAAAAAAAAAAAAAAAAAAAGTAAAAAAAAATTGGAATTTAAAAAATCTCAGGAAAAAA
>JBAFWW010026188.1:14737-30940 GCA_036873685.1 Agapornis canus
CTTCTTTAAAAAGAATTTTTAATTTTTTTTTTCCCCAAAAAAATTTAAAAAAAAATAAAAAAAAAAAAAAAAAAAAGAGGTAAAGAAAGTTGGAATCTGAACACACTCAGGGCAATTTCTCCAAATGACAGCTATTTTGAAATTGTTTGATAAATTCTTTGTAATACAGCAGCATTTGAGGACTAGCATTCGAGAGATTAAGACCTTATAATGCCAGGTGGTCTACAAATGAAGACAGTCTTTGGGCCAGAATTGCAAAAATAGATTTATGACAAGAAGAAACCCAGACATAAGGGAAGACAGCAGGTGGGAAAGTGAGGAAAAAGTAAAAGTGGGTTTTTTTTGCATAACAGACAGTTTATCACCTGTGCTGCAAATGTCAGATGATAAAATACCACAGTGGAGATTTTAGAGGTACTGAAAGAGGCTATGGTTTTACTTGGGAGCTTAATAGATATGCCTGTGAATATTCCGCTGTTTCTTTCAGCCTGCACAGGAGAAACTACAGATACTATGAGCTGAATTACTTCCACCCCATCTCATATGCTTCACTTGAATGAGAAGAAAATATTAATAACAACTGATGTGAAATAGTAGATAATATAGATCAACCCAAATTATAACTCACCCATTTTATCCCTCTCCAGTATGCTCTTACATTTAGGAGAGCTTCACTTCTCACAAAGGCTTTTCTATGGTTCCAATGAGATAACATGAAACAGGACCAAAGCCACCTGACACATTATGGTGATGAACTCTGAACTCACCTTGGGCTGCTGACAGGCTGTGGCTCCTGCCAAAGCTGGAAGTCAAGAATTTGTGCCTGGAGATGTAGTTAATAGACATAAGGGTCTTGTGGCAGGAGACTGGTTCTAAGGTTGTATATTTACTATGTATTTTGCAAGGCACTGACATTTTGCTACTGCTATTTTTCCCCAATAGAAATTGGTTACCCATAAAGAAATTAAATAAAACTCTAGCATTATATAAGTGAGTTTTAAAATATTTATCAGTGTTAAGTCTGTGACAAATGAAGGTCAGCAAAATTTAATGTTGTATTGTCTACTTCTAGTGGTAATTCCAATAAAAATATCAGTGAAATACTAATTTAAGTACTTTTTAAAAGCTTGCAGCATTTTGAGTTTGTACGTTTTATTTTCTTTGCTCTTGAACTGTGAAAGATTAGGCACACCTGCAGTAAACAGATAAAAGTTTGCTTGGAGAGATTTTATTGTGGTTCTTTTTTCTATTTGTTCTTCCTTCCAGTATAAAAACGATGGACAAGATTCTCAGCTGGCAAAAATTGGCAGAGCTCTCTGTTAGAGAACTGGGCTTGGCTGGTCTACAGATGTCCAAACTAAGGCCTAGAAATCTGATAGTTGCTGAAAACCTGGATCTGTTAGATGTTTCTCGGAAATGTATGTATGTATGTACACTATCTCATTTTCTTACACTTAAGAGTTTACAGTGTTATTTGAACTTGACTATTGCTGCTATCCAGTTCACCTCATTAATGTCTGTTATGGCATTTGTAAAGTTTGTCCTCTTGCTCCCAAAGATTTTCCTTTCAATGTGGTATACTGACTTAAATTCTGTGTCTATTTAGACAGGCCAAGATAATTTAATTCACAGAGCAAATTTCTCTTGCTTGATGACCTATTGGTCTTAACATTTGCAAATTGCTGTGCATGCATGTGTATGTATGCATGGGTGTGTCTACATGTATGCAAAACCTAGGATGAAATTTAAATCAATATGTAACCCGAACAAGCTCATTGACTGACTTTGTGACCACGTTAACATTTGAAAGTAAGGAGGAACCAGTCATTAAAATAAGACTTGTTATAGATTGTGCTCTGAAAAGCTCCTTTAACCCAAAACCTGTCAGATCTGAGCTGAGCCCCAGCAGAGACCTCTTTATAGGCACCACATAATTGGCTGATCAAATTTTCAAAATCAAAGGTTCCACATAGATTTCACTTTGTGGAAGATGTTGCCATGTAACTTTGAGTGGGATCCATTCAACCAGTGGGAAATGTATCAGTTGCTGACATCTAGATCTGATATAGCCACTTACACTCCTTTTATATTCACTGGAAATGTCTGAAATAGGTCAGACAAATTATGAGTTCAACGTGCCTATTCCTTTTTATCAACTGGAAAGGGCACTGAGGATGGCTGGCTGAGGTGCAAAACTTTATGCTGTGGCCATCTAAGTCTAGGTGAGCTGACTCTCACACTTGCTGTCTTAAATAAACTCGTCAAAAGAACATTGAACAAGTGTCCTTAACACCAAGCATGAGCAAACTCACTGCTCTGAATAGCATCTGTGTTTGCTCAACTTTTCATTTCAAATTGAGCACTCCAGTGTATCAATTGAACAGAATAAAAGACTGGCTGTGCATAGAAGTATATTTTGTGGAAACATGCTAGTGTACTTGAAAAATAGAAATCTTAAGTGGTGAAATAAAATACCCCAATACATTCAGGTTACCATTCTTATGTCGTCATTTAAAGAGGTCTATTTTTTTTTGGAAGGAAACAGATGCACACATAACTGTATCCACACAACGCGGCAACAAACTGTATGGACCCCTTCTTTTAATCTCATTCAAACAGCCCAGGAGAGAGGTCCTAGGAAACCGTGAACAGATTCATGCTGAAGTACCAAACTGTGAGGCAAAACTGTCTCTGAGTGATATGGACCCTATTCTCTGCGCTGGGCACTTCTACATACATGAAGTGGAAGCAACTACAAAATCAGAAAGGCTGCAGTACTGCAAGCTGCTGTGCAAGGAACAGTAGAAATTCAGATCTTTTGGCTGGGACACAATTCCCCAGAGTACTATCAGTAGGCAAATATCAACATGTGAAAAGCATGAAAGGAATACCTGGCTCACAGACTGAAAAGGCATGCTATCTGACTCTAAAGTGAATTCCTAGCTATGAAGATGTAAAGGGAGAGGGGAGGAGAAGGTCACTATGTAGTAAAAGACAAACATATCTGATGCATGCAATCAAGCAGGGTCTGTAAATTAATTTTCAGCTCTAAAAATTGACTATCTCCTGGGGAAATTCTATTATCGAAAAACAAGATATATTCCAATTAGGAGAGAGGTTATATAGAGGGCAGAATAGAAAAGAGTAAAGGAAGAAGAAGAAAAAATAACTTTACATATTAGAGCTCTAAAGGTATGACCGTCACTAAACGGGATAAAGGGGAGGAAGCTTTTAGGAACTTTAATTTGCAACGCCCTTGATTTCTGCCATTTTAAGTTACAGCCTGCATATTTTAAAACAGTGGTGCCTTACAGGATTCCAGCATACTGTGTGTTGCTGCCTGCTGCGGATCTGGACCTTGGATCACTGCTGTGTCTCTCAGCATGACAGGAAACACTAAGGGGTACATCTTCAAAGCAATAAGTGGGATTTTCACTGCCTGTTTCCCACTGAAGTCAATGTAAGATATGTAGCTGAAGTTCTGTGCAATGACTTGAATATTTCCCATATCACTTCTTGGAATTGCCAAAAACATTTCTGGTATGTAAAGGGGTACTAGAAGTTTCCAGGGACTGTTATTTGACTTTAAAAACTTTACCTTGTCAAGTCTGGGCTCTGATAGGTTTTTGGAAGTAACCAAATATTGTTACCATCTGTCTTCTGTATGTGTTGTCAGCTGATCAGCTCATTATAACATCTCCTACATGTTAGTGCAGAGAATAGGTATCCATAGAATGCTTCCCTGGTTTGCTTAATAAAAACTATACAAACATTGCATATTTTGATACCAGGTTACCTCTTCAGTTTGTTTTGTAAGTTTTCATAGCAGGTTGGATCGCAGTACTCAAAATTGTGCCGAGTTTTGCTAAACTCCTGCAAAGAGGAACTATTAATTTTCAAGCAGCCCCTCCTCCCTCTGAATGCATAATTTTCAGACGTGCATAAGTTAATTTTTTAATTCTTTTTCCCATGGAAATAAGTAATTAATTTTTCAGTGAAAAAAATTAAAATGCAGTACATCAACCAAGTGAGAGACTGACATCAGCTCTCAGTAATGGTCAAAAGACTGAGCAGGTAGGGGCAAAGCGGGTGGCCGAGGGTTTGCAGAAAAATTTTAATGTATCTCACACAAGCAAAGTTAAAGACATTAATATGTTCAGATAAAGAGAACTAGAGGACCCCTGTGGCAGACTCTGGAGAAGAGCTTGTACATGGAGTGAACATTAATGTAAACCATCTTTTTTTTGTTTTTACATAAAAGAATGAAACCACTACCTGTATTGAACACAGGTAACACACCGAGTGATCTGAGGTCATTCCAGCTTTCCCATAGATTTGAACATAAGAGCAATGTCTCTTTTAGATAGAACTGGAAAGCCATTCTACCAATATAGTACTGTACAAAGGGTAGTGGCTAATCATGAGACTTCTCTGGGTTATTCTGATGAGTGCTTTATATTGGTTTAATTTCATGCTTTCATTGGTGAACCCAGCATAAAAAAAAAAGAAAGAAGAGCAAAACACTGGAGAAGTATGATGGCAAATTTGGGAGACATGAGCGGTATGGAACAAGCTCTGAAAGACATCTAGAAAAAAATTAGCAAGTCAGTAGAAGTACATGGGTTTTAGAATCCCAAACAAACAATTGTTCTATACACTCTGCACTGAACATGATGAAAAAAAGGAAAAGTGACTGTGAACCATTTATGTGATGCAGCAAGACAAGGAAGCAGGCATAGTATGTAACAGACATTGGAGCTGGAGAAGTGATCAGTGATACCATACAAGCACATAATACCTAGTAAGACCTGAAATACTGTATATAATTTAGCTTATTTTCATGCAAGAAACATGAGTGCAAACTGCAACTGATACAGCAAAGTACTAGTAAGGGGAAGGGAGACCTTACTTCATAAGGAAAAATAAAAACCACTCTAATAAGCAGTATGTCTGGTCTCCAAGCTGCTCTGTAGCACAGCAGCCACAAATACAGTGCTCAAAACAAGCTAAGATGTATTTCCATGAGGGTGGGTACATTACACTAAACACAACACCACTGTAGTTGGTTACTTCTCAATTAGCTTGACACGTGAGAACACAAGTTTCCCAAAACTTTGAACCTGACAGACCTAGCACAATGGTTAAAAGATATGAATGTTTTTGCATTCAAAAGTGAAAGGACAAATACCAAAAAGCTAGATGAGTTAAAGTTTTAAAGCTTCAGAGTATTCTGACAAGAGGAAAAGAAAAAGTCACTTAAATGTTCCTAAAAAAACTTAAGCTGAAAAACTACAAAAATCTGGTGGGAGCTGTTGAAGCAAGTTTCAGTAAAAGTAGTGGGTAACAATTACCTATTTTTTTTAGTGAAGCTTGACAAGTTTAAGAAATGGGAGTATCTAATCCCAAATTATTTTGGGATGCCCTTGAAAAAGGCACCCTAGAAATATAGTTGGTGAGCGAGGAAGTCATTTGCAGTCCTACCTAGTTGTGAGGAAACAAATACATTTTTCTGCACTTTATTTTTCTATATTACCATTACCTTTTGTTAAAACCAAACAAAAAAGTCTGTGAAAAGTAGAAGCCCTTTTTAGTTTTATTTCTTCAATCAAACTGACTGATGGAAATGCTGGTTTCAGAAAAACAGCATTTGAACAATGGGAGATATTCCACCAGACTGTTGACAAGCTCTAGTTTTCTGGCTTTAGCTGTAATGATAATTCTTGCAACTATTTTGAAATAATTGTGCTGAAGGGAGTAATAGGGAAAAGCAACACTGTGCAGCAAATTCTAAGTCTATCCTTGTAGTCTCTGCAGCAAAGAAAAATCTTGTAAGTATGGTCAATTCTTACACGTTGCAATTGCAAAACAGCCTGCTACCCTTAATTCAGTGAAGGAAGGAATGATTCCCGATCAAAGCATGGAATAAGGGTCACATTCAGTAGCAGCAGAAGGCAGACACCTAGTCACTGTTCTATGTATCTGGCTGGCAGGACTTGCCCAGCACTCATTCTCTGAGCATGCCTGCTAGATTGGCTCCATTCTTTTGTTAAATGGGTTCACTGATTAGAGCATTCATATGGGAAATGTGGGTTCAATTCTTTTCTCTCTCTTAAGCATAAACAAACCTTCATCTTCCAGGGGAAAACTCCAACCATTATGCTAACAGATATTCGGGAATGATGATCTTGCTCAGTCCTTGTTGAAGCGTTGTATGGAATAATAAACATACATTAGGTCATAGAGAGAAATGATGTGTGAGCAAGACTTTGCAGCCAATGGTTAGCAGACTCACAGAAGTCTATGGGCATCCACACAGGTGCAGATTTGTAGACATACTGTGGCATTTACTGGAGCAGCGAGTAGCCCTCGAGCTTCTCTACTTCCCAATAGCTCTCATTGCCAATAGAGAAGAACCATGCCAATCCTTGCTTTTTGTCCCTCATCCTGTTTCTGTAACAGTTCTCATTCACAACAGATCTGGGCAACCTGATCTAGTTGAAGATGTCCCTGCTCATTGCAGGAAGCTTAGAACTATACGGTCTTTGCAGGTCCCTTTCAACCCAAACCACTCTATGATTTTATGATTCTAACAGGCAGATGTCCCATCCCACTTGCCAGGTCCGTGGTGATTTCGGCTGCGACAGACCCTCCAGAGGTTGAAAAATGAAACCACCATTACTTTTATTGTAAATGTCCCTCAAATGGTGTCAGAAGGAACGAAAGTCTTGGCAAGTTCTTATTCTTATAAAAGATACAAAGTAGAAGAAAAGGAGAAACAAAAGAAAGAACAAAACCGAGAAAGAGGCTCACCGCCCCATGGATTCATTGACGTCTTCTTGGTCAGCGAGTGGAAATTCTTTCAGCCGTGGTCTTTGTGGCCCCCGTGGTCAGTGAACCCGATGCCAAGCAACGTGGAGATGAACCACACAGCTGCAGGACGGCTGCCTTTTCACAGGGCTAGGGTTTCTCGAAGCCCTCCCACAGGCGGAGTCTCATTCCCAGCCCGGTAGGCCCGTAGCATCTGTCGCGCTGTCTCCGGGCAATTTGTTGCCCTGGCAGCTGATTTTCATGGCTCCAGGGCATACAACACGGGGAATCACCAGCCCACCTTGGTGGAGCGGTTTCCTGCTCTGCCCTGCTGCCATCTGCCCAAGTGATAACAACCTGTCATTCTTTCTTTTGAGTTGTTTTGAGACAAAGGCAAAAAGGGGTCTTTTGACCATCACGGTAGGTTCAGATGGATGGGCCAGTGAGAGATCCACTCAGCAGCACACTTTTGGCTGTCAGGTTCTCAAAAAGTCACAGTTTCAAACCCATTTTCACAAAGCAGGAAAACAAATCCAGATCTTCCACTGGCTCTTTTAAGTCCTCCGAGCATTTATCAATGTGATTCAAAGGAAAAGGCAGAAGTGTTTTTCCCTTCAATATGTGCTCGGAGGTGGGATGAACACTGGTATCAAACTCAAGAAGACTCTGGGTTGGTCAAGGTATGGAAAAGGGCCAGGGTTTGACATGTCTGCATTCGCAGCAGGTTGAAAAGGCTAGTTTGAATGACCCAGCTTTCTTTACACTCACGCGCACTTTTCTGGACCCAGGTTTTAGGACCCAATTGTCCTCACCTTAAGCATCTTGCCATCCACTTGGGGTTATACATTCTCCTGGAAGCAGGCATTTGAGACTGGAGGAAGCAACCAGCATTGTGATCTGTTGTGAGTTTAGCCCCAAATGACAGCTGTAGAACTAGTCCTAGGCGTATATTCCTTTTTGAAAATGTTCTAAGAGACTGAATATTAATTCAGTAGTTATCAGTTATTTACTGAATTGTAAAAATGGCAGTGCAGATGAAGAAATACACAAAACCAATGTATTCATCTCAACAGCTACATTCGCTTAGTAACAGTTCAAAATATTTATTCATACTTGCACTGCAGAGTAATAATAAATGTTGTGAAGCATTTTTTTCTTATGAAGAATCAATCTCACTATATTTCATACAAAGAAAGTTGCTGTAATGTGAGACCTTACAAAATATTGTATCAAATATTTGTTGAGAATAGTGAAGGAATCATTGTTTTTCATGTGAGTTTTATGGGCTATGTGAATAGGTAAAATGCAATTTAGTGAGCTTTTACTGCATTGCTTACTGATTCCAGGCATCTAATTTACAGGATCGGAGGACAGATTTGCATACATTTGTCTTATTACATAAACCAAACAGAGATTTCTTGTAGATATCAAACAAAACCTGTTTAAAATACATTCCTATGGCTGCCAAAAAGGGATTTGTAATGTGTTGCTAGGTTAGGCTTGTCAATAATGAACAAAACTCAAGAAAACCCTACCAAACATGCAGAAAAGAAATGTGAAGGTGCACTCTCTTGGTGACAATTACATTTTACTGCTTTGTGAACTTGTTGATAGAAATTTTCTAAGCAGCCAGTTCAGGGAGACCTGTGCTGCTGATCCTCTCTGACTTGCAGGATGACCAAACACTTTATCAAATCAGGACAGATGGTCTGAGATGTGAACTTGTCAGCAGGAAGAAAATGCAGGAGGACAGCGGATCTCTGCTGTAGCAATACAGCAGGAAGAATATTTGACAATGGGCAGAATACCTTTTTCCCCTTCAGCTTTGTAAGGCATAGCTGTAGGCCATTTCTTCATGACATAGTGTGTTTTGGCACAGAGACAATAACAGGTAAGGTTTCAAAGAGACATCATGATCTCATTCACTGAATTTAAAGAAGGAGGGAGTGGGGGGGGGAAACTCTCAGATTGGAAAGAGGAAAAATGAACAGGAGCTTTTAACAGTGACAGTGGGGGTTTTTTTATGCAGTGAAGGAAGAAGCTGAAGCTACCCACAAATCACACCACTTTAAAACACATAGTGTTTGTCACCACTGATCAGACAACTACTCTAACTTCTGCCTCCAGCTGTGGCCGATACCTGATGCTACAAAGGGAAGGGAAAAAGCCCCATAATATATTTAAGTCAACTGAATGGAGGAAAACAATCAAACCTGACTGTTACAACCCAGAGCATGAGGCCAGAATTCCCTTATTTATCTATGCTGCCAGAGTTACATTGGCTGAGTGCAGTATGACATTTTTTGCACATCCAACCCTTCCTGCTGAAGGCAGTGGGAATGTTGAGTGCACATGAACTGCAATGATCATAAAATTAGTCAGACTTATTAAAAATCCACTCACAGCATTTAAAAATCCATGACCATCTGTTGAAATACGTTCCACAGGCCAACTAGGGAAAACTGAATTTAATAAGAACCAACAAAGCCAAACACCACTACCAAGAAAACTCCAGTTCTTACTGATTCAAGTTGGACAACTGAAGTTTTTAAGCTTAGCCACAGCTGCAGGAGGTACTAATGGCAGACAGGATGAAAGAGTACAGAGCAGGAGGCAGAAGAGAGTCTGATAGCGTAAGTTGTAGTTTGAAGAACATTTCTTTCAGCAACAGGTCAGGTTAAATAGCCTCTGAGCTACCCTGCTGCCCACCATTAGCACATGCTGTCCCTCTTAAATGCCCTTGCAACTGTTTGGGGTTGGTTTTGGGTTATTTATAATCTAATGAGTTCCTTGACCCAGTTCAGAAGTAGCCCCAAAAACACACAGCAGAAGGCAAAGCATGGGGATGAGATGAAATGGCCTTAGGGCCTGTAAGTTTTTTGTGACCCTGTTCTCTGTTAGCCATTTAAGAGTGTAGATCCTCATAGTGCTTTTGAATGGTCAAAGAGCAGTTAGAACTATGCATTTATTTTTGGTTGTTTAGCAAACAACTGTGTTGACAAACAGTAGCATATTCTCTGCTCCCAGCTGGTCTTTATGAAGTACTGCTACTGTTCTTCTGTAGAATGAAAACAGTATGGGGTGTCAGATGGCATTGCATCTCTTACCTCAGTAGAAGTGTCAATCACCTTTTCTGTTGGTGTATTAGTTGTTCCATTTGTTACATCTAATTATTTTATTAAATCTTTTTTGTGAAGGTTTTTTTTTTTGTTTGTTTGTTTTAATAAAATATAGAACAACAAAATCTTGCCTATACACCTGTGAGACACTAGTTCTATGAATGTATTATCAGTTGGTTTAGCATCTGAGATACTTTTGTTTCCTGAGGAGATTCCTGCAAAACAAAATGTGCTTATCACCCGGATGCTCCTAAATGAACCAGTACAAAGGATCACATGCACCAGCAAAGTGAATTGATTCTCTTCATACCTAAATATTATTACTTACAATAGCCTCTAAGCTCTGTCAACACAGAACACAAGAATTTCCTCTAGAACAATCTATAGGTGCTATTACACATTAAAACATGATAAATCATATCTTAAAAATTTGTATGCCCTGAAGTTCTGCTTCCTGAGGTATGTCAAAATGCCTTCTTAAAGTAGCTATCCTTATAACACCTATAATAAGCCAGAAAGGCACAGTTATGACTGTTGTACAGATGGGGAACTGAGATAGGTAGGTTAGTTCCAAGAAAAGTTTTTGCTCTGCCTGGGTAAAAAGTAAGTGTTTAAGTTCACAAATCCTCTGCATATTCCAGTTTGGTGTGTGAGAAATGATAGGAAGTTGTGTTTTGGTTAATAGCTTTATTAAACTGGATCAATTTTTACTTAGACTGCTGAAGTTCTACTGAACAAAGCAAAGCTGTCTCATCTTGGCTGAGCTGGTGAATGTCTCAGCTCTCATGAACATTCAAATAAAGCCACCGAGGACCACAGATTATCAACTCAGGAGTCCAGTGGAGCCTTTTCCATTCAGTGTGTGCCAAGAATCACTAACTCATACTGACAATATCAAATGCAGGAGACATGGCTATATCATCTATGATTTAAAAAATCTGTTCAGAAGTATGGTGAGGGCTGTCACCATCCCTTTTCTTTAATATCTCATTGACTGGATAACTTCCCTGAAGGTGTGAGAGCTGGAGTCAGTGGCCTCATCAGCTCAAGAAAATTCAAACCCACATCGCCCACATCACAGAATGTATTCTAAATATGTCATGTTCATGCACTGTTGGATTGTATTTCTTATGTTACTAGACTACTCAGAGGTGAGTTCATGGGAGGTCTTTGGCACTTGCAGGTTCTGGGGACTCTGATCTTGTTAAGGGTCATACCCTAGAGTCTTGAGAGATATCTTTGTTTTTAATCTTCACTGCAAGCAATCTTCTCTCATTTTTCAGGTGCATATTTTTGTGCAAGAATGCATAAACACTCACTAGAATGAATTAAGGGTTCCTCAATTGATTAATTAATGAATATATATATATATATAAACGCTGTAAAAATGAAATCATGTTTCTGTTTACAGAAAAACTCACCAATGATATATGACACTTCTTTATGTCACAAATATTTTCACAGTGCAGTAAGATTCATACTGGCATAAACTAGTGAGAAAAACACGCTTTTATGCAAATAGGATGGTGAGAAACTTTTTTTTCTTTTTCAGAAAGATATTTTAATTGTTTGTACTTTTATGATATTCTGAAGCATTTATGGAAACAGCATATTTGTAGAAATTTCCTTTCTAAGAACATAACTGTTATTGCAGTCTATGACTGAAAGAAGTTGACTTTTAAGGAGCAAAGTAGGACACGATGAAAAATCAAAGTTCTGGGGTTTTTTTTGTCAGGAATAGAGAGTTAAGGCATAGTATACGTGTCTTCTGTGAAGGAGAATACCTGAGGTGGAAGAAGAGTTCAATTTTGTTGCATTCTAAAATAGGGATAAAATTATTTTGTAAGATCCCCATTGTGGTCATTTAAAATATGAGTAAGTCTATTTTAAAATTAATTAAATGTTCTTTTCTATTTTTTTTACTATGCAAAATTATGTTTTCAACTAGATGAATCTTTAAGCATTAGTTTTAATTTGCATTAAAACCATTGTTTTTCTTGCTACCTAAAAATTAATGTTTTTTATTATCACAGTACTTCAAGGGAACTACAGTCCATGCCACTTTTTCTGTCATCCAAAGACTGGTCACTGTCTTTTCCCATAATATATAACAATATGGAATTTCCATTAAGATGTGTTCCCTAGGTAGCGAACTGAGACTCTCAATAAGAAGTGTTGAAATGGAATTCTACTGTGAGGAACTGCAGTGGCATTCGTAAATCAAAATATTCTGGCCTTAGCCAAAATGGTTTTATTTTCATTATTTAAAAACAAAGCAAACCAGCAGAACATTTTTGGAGAAGTGGTAACAATGGGTATGTTTTTATCTTTGCTAAGATTTTCTGTGAAAAAATAATTTGGCTAACTCTCCGTATACTTGAAAACCAATAGAAAGATCCTTCTGCGTGTCTGTATATTAATATATTCAATTCAAAATTCCCCTGGCTGAAAAAGGTGATAAGAAATAGGTGAATGAATATACTAAAGTAATGGAAATAGATATTTCATCTGAAGTAAAATTTAAACATTGTATGGGATTGTTAAGTAACAAGACAGAAAAGACCAAGGCTTTTTTCAAACTGCAGAAAATCAGCTCTGAAGGTTTCCCAAGGCCAAATTAGCTACTGAATAAAAACTTCTTTGTTGAAGTGGGAGACCAGATTATCAAAAGAATGATATTTCTGCAAATGATATGCTTTGATGCCACCATTGTTATGAAATGTTGTGACGCTCAGGTAAGTCCTTACTTAGTCCTACCAGTCCTCTCTCTTTGCAGCCAAAGATGCTGAAATGGCACAAAGAGAGCTCCACTGTTTACACTGGCAATGTAAAATATGGGAGAACTTCTTAGGGACAGACAGTCATATTGAATTCAGGACACAGCTTTATGTTGAAAATAAGGCAACAGCTACCAGGAGGCAAAAAGCAAAGTACACACATTTAAGAACTCTTTCACAGCTGTCATTAACATCTTTTATTTTTGTTGGTTGACAAAGAAAGGTGGCAGGATGACCTGTACTTAATGACACTTTCTGGAGCCCTCAAGAAGATACTTATGTGCTTTGCTGCAATTATTGATATTTACAGAGGGAGGAAACTTTTATCAAGGTGCAGCAGGGATATAGCCCAGGGAGTCTGTAAAGAGACAGTAAGCCTACGAAAGCAACTGAAGGAAGTTTTTAGTGGAGTTTGACAGATTGCAGTCTGGTGGCACTACTGCTACTTTCTCAGCAGCAAGCTGGCTTGATCTGATTAACAACAAAAGAATGGAACAGCACAAAACCAACAGCAAAATGTGACTCAGAAACCATGGAGCTTTGCGAGATTTCTTTGTTTTCACAGTGAAAAAAAAAAAGAAAAGAAAAATGTCTACAGACTTAACTAAATGAACAAACTCATAGTACCCTCTTACCTCTGTAGGGACAGTTAGCTAATACCAACAGACTAGACTCTACCTCCTGTTAAGAAATAACAACAGAATGGCTTCCATTCCAATAAGGTCTATCCAAATGAAATGCTGAAAGAAGCCATGCCAACAATGGTATATGTCATGTAAGGAAACCTGAAGTACAATTATCACGGTAAGCAGCCTAATTTGGCACAGAAAACCTTTTTATTAGTAGGGAAGAGGCTGTGCAATGGTAAGAACAGCTCTGAGTTTGTCAGACTAGCAATTAAAATAAAACAAAAAGAAATACTTAATTTATAGATTTATTTATAGGTTTTACAGAGAATAACTGAAAAATGTTAAGCCTGGTACTGTTTTAATAGAATCAGGCTTTGAACATGAACACTTCTTTTAAGTTGTATGTATTATGCAAGAATTAAACTAAAAATATGTGGTACCCCCAGGTATGTAAAATGAGAAAAATACTTACGTATATGCACATGTACCTTTGTCATCTGAGGAGTCAAGTCCAAACCTGCTCCCAGTGGAAGAAACTGAAGTTTTGTCATTAAATTCAATGAGTTTGAATGTAACCTCTTTATCTCTTATAATCAACCTCTGTATTTTAAGAGATATAAATTCACACTACCCACTGATTACAGATCACCTTTTCTCCTGTATAGATTTACTATCTGATGGTCATCAACCTTATGTAGATGAAAACCAATGTCCTAGAAGCAGAAGAGCTTTACTAGTTTAATATTTCCTCAGGCTGCTTGCCATAAGTGCTAAAGTCAAAAACAAATAGAAAACAAGAAATACAAGATCAAGAATCTGATTAAATAGGGCAACATCTTTGTGTTTAAGCAGGCTCAGCAACCTCCTAGGAATAACTAAGCAGATTCGCCCTTTGGGAAAAATGGGGAAGAACACAGCCAACTCATGACAAGAGCCACAAGAGAGGGAGAGAGTTGAAATATCAAACATAAGAACACTGATAAAGTTTTAAAGGGACATAAAAATATCAAGACACTGAGGTGCTCGTAGCATTATTAATAATCCCCAGGTTAAAAATTAATAATTAAGGTAATTATCAAAACAAAGTTCCATGCAATGTGTCGAAGGTTACTTAAAAGCAAGTATGTGGATGGAACACTTCTAAAATAAGCAAGATTCAACCACAGTGCTCATATTAGCTAATAAACCCCTTCCACTCCTTTAACTGGAGGGGCTTAAACTTGCAGCATATAGCCACTGCCTTACATATGTATTTGTCTTTAAAACATATTACATATATTCACTGAGAACAGAGTATTCCCTCTGATCTGCATAAGCCAGGACAGACTGTGAGGTATGTCAGAATAATGAAGAAGGTATACCAGCAGTCACAGAAGAGATTCAGATGGTGCTGCTGGACATGGAGTTTTAAAAAAGGGAAATAAAGATTGGTGGAGTAAACATGAATACCCTAAACAATTTCCCAGTCTTCAAATCAAATTTGGAAAACAGAATCTCTTAAACAAACCAATTATGCCAGTAGCAACAATTAAATAATTAGGGAAGCTCTGATACATAGTGAAGGATATTCTGGTCCTTTTTTATTGTGGCTCTGGTCACTCAAATATAGAGAAGACAGATAGAAAAATAGACAGAAAACAAAGAAAATTCCATTCTAAAATTGACCTTCTGTAAAATGGAAAAGCAGTTGTAAAGAAGATGTTGATCTTTTGTTGACAAAATGCTAAAAGTGATTTTAGGTGTTTTAACTAGAATTTTAGATAAAATTTTTGATTTATCATCTTTATCATGTAATTAAAGCTTTGTTTTCAGTAAAAACCTTGACAGCTATTTAAATAAAAATGTTGACAAAAAATACCATGACAGATTCCACAATGAGTTTTGGAAAAGATGGGAATTACATAAATATATTCATTTGTGAAAAAAGTTCAGACTGATTGTTTTGCAATAAGCACATGCAATTTTTTACTGCTTTTATCTTATTGGAAGAACTTCAGACTGTTTCAAAATTTGGATCTATATTTGCATTTTTGAAATTCAAGACAGCTGTCAGTTTTCATATTAAAAATCCCACTCTGCTTTACTGAGAATTGAACAGCATTTTAAAGCATTGTGTCAGAAATAAAACATGCAAAATATTTGCTTAGACACTCCATACTTTCTCTTTGTATCTGCCATGTTGTTATAAATGTAAATCATTGAAATTTTAATTCATTTGTGATTGCTGCTTTGGCTGAAACCTTGCCATCATTGAAAGCCAAATATTCTGGTGAATTCAATGGGAACTTTGCTTCAGTGGCCTGAAGAATCAAATATTTGCAATGTTACTGAAGGAAAAAAGAAACCCAAATGAGTTTATAATGAAAATAACAAGAAAAATTAACTCTTAATTTTTAAATCTCCACAATACTGACAATAAAATATAAATTGATGTAAAATTGAGAAAAAAATCTAAAATGACAATTAATGGAATTAATAATAAATGCTAATCTGCACCGGCATATGGTCAGACACATAAGAAAGGAGATATGTAAGAAGCATTCAATTCTGTGTTAAGAGTGGTTACCTGAAAAAATAAATATGACAGTACTGATATTCCAGTTAATCTGTCACATTGCATAATCATTTGTAACACTGCTAAATTAATACAACATACCCCAACTCAGTTTTGCTACTGCTGTACACCCATTTTGTACTCACAGCACAAATAAAAATACAAATGCAAAGGAACACAGAGTTAAGCCAATTTTTATCCCCTACGATTTTGATTTTCTAACAAAGCACATACTGAGAAACATGGGGCTGGCTGGGCTTTCGTTCCCTTTTTTTTTTTTTTTTTTTTTTTTTTTTTTTTTTTTTTTTTTTTTTTTT
>JBAFWW010026192.1:4204-14263 GCA_036873685.1 Agapornis canus
GAAAGGACCTTAAGATCATCTAGTTCCAACCCCCTGCCATGAGCAGGGACACCTCCCACTAAACCATGCCATGCAAGATTCTACCCAACCTGTATACAGGTGGCTTTCTGGGCTGTGAATGCACACTGCCAGTCATGTTTACTTTCTCAACACCCTCAAGTCCTCCTCCTTAAGGCTGCTCTGAATCACTTTTCTGCCCATAGTTTCTCTGCCAATAGTTTATAACCCTTTAATCTCCAGTAGTTACAGTAAAAGTAGGATTACACCCTTAAGCCAGTGATTGTTAAACCTCTTGCAGGACATTTTCCTTGGATGCAATTTCTGTTAGCCTTTGTCTTTATTCCATTTGTTCTGCAGATGACTCAAGCAAAACCCAGGGAGGTAGCTTCAGGCCTGCAAGGCCTGCAAGGGCACTCAAGGAAACTCTGACTGTCCAGGCTCTGCTTTCAGTATTGTCTTCCACTCTGGTATGATGTGATGACAATGCAACTGGAACTATGCAATAAATGCAGTGGCAAACAGTAAAGGCCAGACTACAGGTCTTGTGCCACAGTTCTGGCAGTTTCAGACACAAGAAAGAGAAAGGCACAAAGAAGGACCAGTGAATCAAAAAAATTAAAAATTCTTGCTAAATACACTTTCTTAAACCAAGATGCTTTTCTTTGGAACTGGACCTGAGGTTTGTCACATAAAACTGAAGTATTTCATTTTGAATAAAACAATTTTGCAATTGAAGCACTGAAAACATTTCTCTTTTTCCTTGTTTTGTTTTGCTGAGTTGCTCATAAGATTGTCTTCTGATAAATCCACAACAGTTTCCATTTCCCCTGAACTGTTAAATATATTGATTAGGGTCCCAAATGAAGTCATCACAACATGCCAGTTGCATTCTACACAGTTCTTTGGAGGACACATGACTAATTGCAGAATTGAAATAGTCAGATAAGAGCAAGAAGATTAAACAATAAGAATGCTGACTGTTTAAAAAGATACAGGACCACTGCATATTAAAAAGGATGAAAAGTAAAGTTTGCCACTGCTTTTGAGGACTGTTGCAATGTATGGGAAGAGACTGAATTTATTATGTCCTCCTTGTGAATTAGACATTCAGAGTCAGATAATATATTGTAGAAATATATCTTTAGAGTAGTATTGTTACCAGTAGGGTAAACAAAGAATATTAATAAGGAGCTGATTTAAAGCTACTATGAGGAAAATAAGTTCAGAGTCTACTTTCAGTGTTTATCTGCACTGAATGTAAAGGTGGGAGAAATAAACAGAAGAAAGAGTTACAAGGCAGCCTTCTGGCTCTTAAAAATGACAAATCACTTTGTTTTGCAGAAGACTTAAGCATGAGACAAGTAGCGACCTATACTTTTGTTGAAATTGGGATCCAGCCTGTCATCTGGTTTACTGTAAACAGAGGTTTATTATCAAACTATAATCTCAACTGTAATTTCCTATTTAAGGACTCATGCAGCAGGCAGGTCTATGAACTAGGTACTGTTTTGAAAAGGATTAAAGTTGGCCTAATTCTGCCTCCCATTGAATTTAATGGAAGCCTTATTGTTAACTTCGGTGGGAGAAGGATTAGACCAATAATGAGTGTTTGTGAAAATCATACCATAGGGCAAAATGAGATTAAAAGATTTTTAGCACTATGAAAATTAATGTATTATTAAAATTACTGGAGTGTTCGAAACAAGATTCAGGATGATTTGTAGGGTAAGGGTATTTGTAGAATAATGCCTCATAACATTTTTAAGGAGAATAAGCAGACATTAAAATTTTAAGGCAGAACATGCCATGCAAATAACCACCCTGTCTAAACTCAATCATGCTTGTATAAGCCACCACCACTGAAGCAAATAAGATGGAACTTGGGATGAGTGGGTAGTCATGATTGTTGCAGAGCAACACATGCAGCCTTTCAATAGTGTTGCTAACAGCAGAAAGAAGCAAAAGACTTGAGGGATATTCTTTAAAATTCTCCATTAAATGGATTCTAACTAGTTTTCTCTGTCTTTAGCAAACCTTAAAAGAATAAGAGCAAAAGAAAAGGTCGGGGAGGAGGGGGAGGGCTCCCCTCAGTGCTGGTTTTCCAATCACAGCTGGTGGCATTGAAATATGGTCTTATTAAATGTGTCCGAACAGAATACATCAGGTGGAGTATTGACATCTTTCTCCACTATAAGACAAAACCTGGTATACTCGGTCCATGTGTAGAACTTCTCCCATCTAGCTGACTACCTTACATTTTTGCAAGTCCTATTCCCTCAGGTCCACATCTCTTATTTTTTACTTCCGGGATCACTTGGTTTTCAATCTGTGGAAGTCCTAGAATGGGTCAAGAGTGCATAGTCTGCATTTTATACCAAACTGAAAGTCAGCTTTCTGCAGGGAAAAGAAAATTATAACATCTCTCATTGTTACTGAGGTTTATTTTAAAAGGCTTTCTCTTTGTGAGGCACCCTCTTCTCTATTGCCCTTGTTACATTCTCATTGAAATCAGCTGCAAAGATCTGACCCTTATGGGAACAGGAACAGGATCTGCAGTAATCAGTAATTGAAGCAAGTACTTGTGTTCTTAGGAGCATATTAAAAAAAAAAGGCTTTCACATTTACCCTTCACATGCATAAGCAACTAGCTGGTGTGAGGGCTTTGCACACTTCAGGAGATTTATCAATAAATGCTCTTGCAGCTGTGATAACAGCACATCAGTAATGACTTATGGTGTCTATTGGTAAAGGGGCAATATGCACTTCAGTACTATTAATAAGATGCTGCATTTGCTGTACTATTAAAAATTCATTCTGTTTGCTCATTTTTAGTCATATTCTCTGTTTTTTTCCCTACCCCTAAAATCTACAGGGCAGATGTGACAACGAGGTTATCATTTAAATATACTGACATCACACCACATAACTGCTTCAAACCAGAGGGGGGAAAAAAAACCCAAAACAAAATAAAAAGCAAAAAACAGAAAACAAAAAAACTATTCTAAATACTGCATGTGCTGGCACTTACTTGATAAAATCTGTGAAAATTCATTATATTAATCCATTTTGCAGTAGGAAGGTGGTCACATCATCACCAGTAACCTCTCCTCAAATCACCCAGAAATTAAAAGGTCTGGAGAACAACCTATTTTCACAATTAGATATCAAAGCTGGAATTACATATGAGGGTGCCTGTGTGTGTCTCTGTAGAAGAACAAGAAAAGGGAGAGTTGGCCTTACTTCTCATTTTGTGCTGTATCTTGCTTTTAATACATTACTTGTTCTAATTACCAGTGAAGTAAACCAAACAACTCCCATTGTCTATAATAATTAATCTAGTCCAAGAAAAAATTTCAGAACTTTTCAGCAGTACTAAATTAATTCAAGAGGATGAAGAAAGAAAATAAATCACCCAAGAAAAATATTAAAACTAAATTCCATTTTCTGGTTTTAATATGAATTGTTAGGATGCTAGCTTGTGACTGAAAAATTGGCTTCAGTTCCCTCTGCTATTAACTTCATTAAAAAAAAACTTCTAAAGGAGGAACTGAAATTCAACTATCTTCAATACATCATCTTCTGGTAGTTGGGGCACTTTTTCGAGAACAGCACATCTACGGCACTTGGACTATCATCCCACATACCGAAGGGGAAAGTCTGGACTTGATGATCTTAAAGATCTTTTCCAACCTAGTTGATTCTATGATTACTATCAAAAGCTCTAACCACAGAAATGTGGTGTGAGCTGGAGTACCCTCACCATCTAGTCCTCTACACATTTTTCTCATGAATACCAAGGCTGCTGGTGTACTCCATGTAGAGCCTTGTCTAAAAGATATACCTTGACTGATATCCTAATAGGTGACACACCATAGAGGAATGCGCAATCAGTGTTCGAATTCTGCCTGAATCCACATAGAGGTCCAGCAGATTACTCTAACACAACATAACAGAAGCCATTGAGCACACTGGTTACTTCATGTGAGAAAAAACTTCACTAGAAAATGCGTCCATAGGACTAGCTGTGCAGGTAAGATGCTAGTCTTGGACTTGGGCATCTAAATCTCCCTCCCCTCTGTCCTAAAGTCTTTTGCAATTATCAGTCCAGAGCTCAGTTTCCCCCATCAGGAATGGAGATACTACAATTTCCTGACCTAAAAAAAGCGACACAAATACATATTAAGAAAAAAAATTAAATAAAATAAATAAAAAACCTGAAGTCCTGAGATCTAAACAGGTGTTAAATTTATATCAGAGAGAGAAAAATAACTTGAAAGGTGCACATCTCTATTTCTGTGTGAACCTCCATGAACTTCCCCCTTGGATTATGCTTTTCTTGCTGTGTTTACAGGAAACTGAAAAATGATTGTATGGAAGAATACTACGGAAGAGTACTATTTCTTAAAGGCCTCAGTGTGCAGATAGTATAGCAGATAGCTTAACAGATATTTTAATGCCTGACTAATGCTGTATTTCCTTGTAAATGTATAAATATATAATTTTTAAATAAATAGTCCTCTAACTTCTTGTAATTGCACACAGCTGTAAAAACCTGTTTGCTCAAATGTCAGGAAGCAGCCCAGAGCTTTTTGCTTTTTCTCATATCACTAGTCAATTAATCCTGAAGCTTGAGCTGGTATATTTATCTTTTTCTTTTATTCTTTTTTTCTTCATCATTAGAAATAGAATACTTTTTTTATTCTTTTATGGTGCATTCACTACAAATGATACTTATGTTTTACCCTTTCCTCAGAGATCTTTGCCTAGACAAAGCTTTTCATAAAGATTTTAATTAAAACTAAGAGGGTTGGAGGTCAAGGTTGACAGTCACAAGTGTCAGCTTTCCATGATATCCGCAAGTTCATTATCTGCAGACAGCTCTGCTATATACTTTGCCAACTTAAATCAATGTGATACCTAAAATGTCTAAAACTTATTCAGTTTCAAAAACAAAATAAGTGGAATCATAAACCCATGGAAGCCATTTAAATGAAAGATATTTCTAAATTAAAGCCTTAATCCAGACTCTTGACTGCTGCCAAAATGTAGATCTAAATCTATTCACTCAAAACTTAGCGATGAGACATAAAAACATTTTAATACATATAAATACTTTAATGCATAGGAAATGTTTTAATACATATAACTTTCTTCCTGACTTCTTTCCTTAGAATGAACGGAATCAAAATTTCAAACTCTATCAAATCTGGGAAATTTTTAATCCAGCTCGAGACTCTGAGAATTTGCCTCCCTATTTGAATTCTGTGCCAACTAGGAAGTAAGATTGCAGTTTTACACTCAGACCAAGATTTAAATACCCAAATGTCATTAAAAGGAAAAAAATGTCATAACCAACAAATGCAATTCCTTAAGTTCATTTCATTATTTTAGAAAAATTGACGCTTATCTGTTCATTAAGTAACACACTATTGCAAAGTTTCAGTTCTTTTTTCTGTGCAGCACAGAGATGTTATTATTAAAAATCAGTCCATTTCATTAAATACTGACAATCTGTTTCCAAGCAGAAATCTTAAGAATAATGAATTCCAAAGGTAAGGAGAAGATCTCACCATTTTTAGATCACAGAATCACAGAATCACCAGGTTGGAAGGGAACTTTAAGATCATCAAGTCCAACCCATGCCCTACACCTCAACTAAACCATGTCACCAAGTGCCATATCCAGTCTCTTTTTAAAAACATCCAAGCATCAATGAAATGATACAAATGATCATATGGCTGATACTCTTAAAATCTGATTTCATTTAAGATATCTACATATTTGCTTTTAATCCTGATCTGAACTGAGTCTCTCCTGTGCATTGGTACGTTATGTCTCAAACAACATTATCTTCCCCAATAGGGCTGACTGCACTTGCCTGCTATCCACAGGACTTCATAAAGATATTTCAGTAGAAGCATCCAGGGCAACTCTGTGTGCTTTTCAGATCCCATCTTTGGATTTCCCCTAAAATTTCTGGCCATAGGCACAGTTGATAAGGCCACTCAGTATGAAAACTCTTTGAGTGAGTATTTATGTGGTCTTTCTTACAAGGCACACTCATCTTCAAGTGTATTACCAGAACAGAGCAACAAAGTTGTACATAACACAGTACACTAGAAGTAACAAGTTTTGAAAATGCTGTTCATCATAATTGACTTATACTTGTGCTTTGCTATTGCACTGTGTGATTTAACAAGTTCTGTTTGCTATTTAAGACTGTACCATATAGGTGAGAATGTCCTCTCTCTCACAGTAATATATTCATATGAGATATTTCCCCACATCTATAAAATCCCAATAAAGTCATAACTGTGTGTGGGGGTAGCGTTGCTTTACATTCTATTTCTGGGCACTATGCACATGAATGAATGTGGTGTTAGTATTGCTTATATGATATTTCCATGCACTGTGCACACAAAAGGCACTGAAGGCATAGGAAGAGAACAAAGTTGGTATGGGTTAAGTCCAGAGAGTGTTTCCATGGTTCACTAGTAAAAAAGGACAAACTGATCAGGGAAGATGGAATTCTGAGCCTTTCAGCTTGTCCAAGTTACTTTTCCAAACAAGTCATTACATGCTTCCTGCTAGCCTGCTTTGTAACCTTGAGTATCTGTCTGTCTATGTTAAGATATAAAGTTTAGCTCAGCATTAGTGAATTACAGGATTTTTTTCTCATTTCAACCTGGATAATTATACTACTGAAACAACCCAGGTAATTGTAATACTGATTTGTATTTTTATTTGTTACTGTACTGTTATCTGGTGATTAAAAGTTTATCCCTAAAGCTGCTCTAATGTCTGTTACCATGTCCCATATCTGTAACTTAGAAGGGCAAACTTAGGTCCTTTTCCCTGTAACTGCAGGTAGACTTCAGTCTGTCTGTCCAGTGTTAAAATTCCCAAGCACCTTAAACTACTTCGAGATGCATTAGTTTTTAAAATACTGGCCATGTTTACATGAGGCCCATTTATAAAAAAATAATATTTGGTTTTGGTTTTATGCTTTTTTTTTTTTCAATATATTTGTCTGCATGCACATGTTCTGTGTGGTTTAATATACTACCTGCTTTGTACAGAACCTGTCTATTCTAGGCCAGATACATAATGGGTCTTTTGAAGATTTCTATAATTGTGGCATTAATTTTTAAGAACAACAAAACCAATATATATTTTTTTTCCTTTGGTAATGAAATGTCTCACTTACATTTTTTCTTTTCAGGACAGAGTAGCTATGGTTTTAATTTCTTGCACTAAAGTAAGGATAAATTTGCCAGTTGGGAGGATACAAGAGTGGACATGTGGTGTAACAATTTGTACATTATTTATGGAAATATTACCACAGCCACCATTTTTAACATACTTCTAGAAGTTGACAAAAAGCTAAAAACACCTACCTAATAATGTATTTTAGAAACCATGCAGCATGTTCTGTACAAACCTAAAAGCAGATATTTCCTGCATAAGGAAAGATAACAAAAAAATTCCATCTCTCCAGTCACAGTAGTAGTGAAACCTACAGAGTATCAAGAAGAGCAAACCATTGTCTGTTGTTGTCATGAAGGTGATGAAGTATTGTTTTGTTTACCTTTCTGGTCCACACGGATCACACAATTGATCAAGTTATTCTGTGCAAAGATAAGGCTTCAGAGCAAGGAACAGAAAGTGTCCAAAGGCAGAAGGAGCAAAATCAGAAGGCTAACAAGTGCCACAAAAAATGTAGACATCAACTCCGTTAAATTGCCAGACAGCACTGATCCCAAATCAACAGAATTAATATGGATGTATTTGTATTAGTATTAGTATTACATGGCAAGTCTTTGATAGCAGAGGGGCTACAGGGCTGGTTTCTATGAGAAGCTGCTAGGAGCTTCACCCACGTCCAACAGAGCCAATGCCAGCAAGCTCACAGACAGACCTGCTGCTTGCCAAAGCTAAGTACAGAAGTAATAGTGGTAGTGCTTCTGTGATAATGTATTTAGGAAATGGTAAAAATTGCTGCATAACAGCAACTAAGAGGAGAGTGACAATAGTGAGAGAAATGACCTTGCAGACACCAAGGTCAGTGAAGAAAGAGGGGAGAAGGTGCTCCATGTGCCGGAGCAGAGATTCTCCTACAGCCTGTAGTGCAGACCACAATGAGGCGGGTTGTGCCCCTGCAGCCTGTAGAAGTCCATATCTGCTCCCACATAGGAGCAGATATTCACCTGCAGCCCATGGAGGACCCCATGCCCTGGGGTGGATGACCCCCAAAGAAGGCTGTGACCCTGTGGAGAGACCGGGCTGGAGCAGTTTTGCTGGCAGAACCTGTGGCCCTGCAGGGGACCCATGCTGGAGCAGTCTGTTCCTTAAGGACCGCACCCTATGGAAGAGACCCACACTGCAGCAGTTCAGGGAGAACTACAGTGTGTGGGAAGGACTCAGATTGGAGAAGACAGTGAATGACTGTCCCTTCTGGGGGGGATCCCACACTGAAGCAGGGAAAGAGCATGGTGAAGTGGCAGAGACAGCATAAAATGAACTGCCCACAATCCCCATCTCCTATCCCCTTGCACTGCTTCCGGAGAGTGAGATGTCAGGGGTGAAGTTAAGCCTGAAAAGAAGGGAGGCAAAGGGGAGAAGGTGTCCTTAGACATTATTTCTCATTATCCTGCTCTGATTAAATGGCAACAAATTAAACTCATTTCATCAGGCTGAGTCTATTTTGCATGTGTTGGTAATTGCTGAGTGATCTCCCTGTCCTTCAACCTGGAAGCTTTTTTGTGTATTTTCTCCCTCTGTTCTGTTGAGGGGGAGTGGGGATGATAGAGCAGCTTGGTGGGCAGTTGGTAGTTAGCCAAGATCAACCCACCAGAAATGGTCACAAAGTTTAAGTCTATTGCTTTTTTAGAGAGCACAAAGCAATCAACTGTCCCTATTGAAGAACTCCCAGCTCTCAAGAGAGTTGAGATTTATATATTCAAATAATTCTTAAAATAAAAATAATAAAAAACCAGACAATAACTCCAGGCAATGTCTTGAAGACATTCTTTAAAGTTATCTCATCGTAACATTATGCATCCTGCAGATGCCCTGCTGTATCACACGTGGACCTTAAATTCTCACATGTGGCTGCTTGGTCAAATCACAAAACAACTCCAAAGGAAAAAAAAAAATCCAAACCCAAAAGGAAAAACAGAGTAAAGTGACAGAGGTGACCACTTGTCTACTATTAGTGACAGTAGTCTATTTCAGTATTTATCATAGAATCATAGAATGGTTAGGGTTGGAAAGGATTTTAAGATCATCTACTTCCAACCTCCCTGCCATGGGCAGGGATGCCTCACACTAGATAATGCTGCCCAAGGCTCTGTTTAATCCAGCTTTGAATGAAAACCATGTGGTCTTTAAATGGGTATAGAGTCCCTGTTTTGCAAACTTTTTCTGTAAAGAATGTTGTGTGATGCTATGATCCAAACTGGTTACCATAGGAACAGCTGAAGAATTTCAGGTTTCGAAGGTTGAATCTGCAATAAGTGTGGCTCCAGGAACAGGCCCAGTCTGTGTATGACTGTTAGACCCTTCTGGAAGGCTGTAAAGCTACCTATGTGCCTAAAAATCAAAAAAGAAAAAGATGTGACAGAAAAACATAGGAGTTGCAGGAGGCAGATTATGTAGTTAAATGAAAGACTATGGTAGATCTGTAAAGCAAATGGACCTAAAAAGAATGTCATAGGAAAGAATTAGAAGCACCAACAAATTTCTAAGCATATTGATGACATATTCTTATGGTTTTGTAATTTCCAATAAAGTCCGCATATATTTTTTTAGATCCTCTAAATTTTATTTCAGGGGCACAATATTCATAGTTGAATAATTATGTATAATCTGCTGTACTCACTGACAGCTGTTGCATATTTTTACTTTTAACCCTTTGAAAACTTGGGGGGTGTCCTGGGTTCAGCATGTTAGGAAAAAGTAAGATGAAAATTAATAAGGATAAAAAAAAAAAAAAAATGAGGAAAATCTGTTTTTTTTTTAAAAAAATATTTAAAAAAAAAAAATTTAAAATATAAATTT